>JAFFST010054722.1:78978-93611 GCA_022414735.1 Noturus placidus | reverse complement strand
AAAAGAATTGTTGCTCTACATAAAGATGGCCTAGGCTATAAGAAGATTGCCAAGACCCTGACACTGAGATGCAGCATGGTGGCCAAGACCATACAGCGGTTTAACAGGACAGGTTCCACTCAGAACAGGCCTCGCCATGGTCGACCAAAGAAGTTGAGTGGACAAGCTCAGCGTCATATCCAGAGGTTGTCTTTCGGGAATAGACGTATGAGTGCTGCCAGCATTGTTGCAGAGTTTGAAGGGGTGGGGGAGATGATGCACAAGAAAGCATGCAAACAGTTTGTTGAAGACAAGCAGACTAAGGACATGGATTACTCGAACCATGTCCTGTGGTCTGATGAGACCAAGATAAACTTATTTGGTTCAGATGGTGTCAAGCATGTGTGGTGGCAACCAGGTGAGGAGTACAAAGACAAGTGTGTCTTGCCTACAGTCAAGCATGGTGGTGGGAGGGTCATGGTCTGGGGCTGCATGAGTGCTGCCAGCAGTGGGGAGCTACAGTTCATTGAAGGAGCCATGAATGCCAACATGTACTGTGACATACTGAAGCAGAGCATGATCCCCTCCCTTCAGAGACTGGGACACAGGGCAGTATTCCAGCATAATAACGACCTCAAAAACACCTCCAAGATGACCACTGCCATGCTAAAGAAGCTGAGGATGAAGGTGATGGACTGGCCAAGCATGTCTCCAGACCTAAACCCTATTGAGCATCTGTGGGGCATCCTCAAACGGAAGGTGGAGGAACACAAGGCCTCCAACATCCGCCAGCTCTGTGATGTCGTCATGAAAGAGTAGAAGAGGACTCCAGTAGCAACCTGTGAAGTTCTGGTGAACTCCATGCCCAGTGCTGGGCATGTTGATACTTAGGGCCAAAATTGGACATTTTCACTTAGGGGTGTACTCACTTTTGTTGCCAGCAGTTTAGACATTAATGTCTGTGTGTTGAGTTATTTTGAGGGGACAGCAAATTTACACTGTTACACAAGCTGTACACTCACTACTTTACATTGTAGCAAAGTGTCATTTCTTCAGTGTTGTCACATGAAAAGATATAATCAAATATTTACAAAAATGTGAGGGGTGTATTCACTTTTGAGAGATACTGTATCTAGGTAAAAGATACATCCAAAAGCTATAAAAGAGATTTTTTGAGGGCACTCTAGCCACAAGGGAAGGTACAGCTTAGAACCCTTTTTCTCCTGAAAAGGTACAACAATTCACTGAATTGTACATTAAATAAAATCCTGGATCTGTACCTGAGTGAGTGGACTCTCGAAAACCCATTCTGATGAGATTTTGTGTAAGGGAATCCAGTGGGCTTGTAGTTTGCCGTGTATGATCCCACATGGATATCTGTAGACTATGTTGTACAGTGGGGGAAAAAAGTATTTGATCCCCTGCTGATTTTGTATGTTTGCCCACTAACAAAGAAATGATCAGTCTATAATTTTAATGGTAGGTTTATTGGAACAGTGAGAGACAGAACAACAACAAAAATCCAGAAATACGCATGTCAAAAATGTTATAAATTGATTTGCATTTTAATGAGGGAAATAAGTATTTGACCCCTCAGTGCCCTGGCTGAGGGAAGGAGGTTCTCACCATAGATTTGATGGTACATGGCCCCGTCCATCATCCCTTTGATGCAGTGAAGTTGTCCTGTCCCCTTAGCAGAAAAAAACACCCCCAAAGCATAATGTTTCCACCTCCATGTTTGATGGTGGGGATGGTGTTCTTGGGGTCATAGGCAGCATTCCTCATCCTCGAAACACGGTAAGTTGAGTTGATGCCAAAGAGCTCCATTTTGGTCTCATCTGACCACAACACTTTCACCCAGTTGTCCTCTGAATCATTCAGATGTTCATTGGCAAACTTCAGACGGGCATGTATATGTGCTTTCTTGAGCAGGGGCGCTGCAGGATTTCAGTCCTTCACGGCATAGTGTGTTACCAATTGTTTTCTTGATGACTATGGTCCCAGCTGCCTTGAGATAATTGACAAGATCCTCCCGTGTAGTTCTGGGATGATTCCTCACTGTGATCATGATCATTGCAACTCCACGAGGTGAGATCTTGCGTGGAGACCCAGGCCGAGGGAGATTGACAGTTCTTTTGTGTTTCTTCCATTTGCAAATAATCGCACCAACTGTTGTCACCTTCTCACCAAGCTGCTTATCAATGGTCTTGTAGCCCATTCCAGACTTGTGTAGGTCTACAATCTTGTCCCTGACATCCTTGGAGAGCTCTTTGGTCTTGGCCATGGTGAAGAGTTTGGAATCTGATTGATTGCTTCTGTGGACAGCTGTCTTTTATACAGGTAACAAACTCCCTTTAAGTGTGTGCTCTTAATCTCAGCTCGTTACCTGTATAAAAGACACCTGGGAGCCAGAAATCTCTCTTGAGAGGGGGTCAAATACTTATTTCTCTCATTAAAATGCAAATCAATTTATAAAATTTTTGACATGCTTTTTTAAAAATTTTTTTGTTGTTATTCTGTCTCTCGCGGTTCAAATAAACCTACCATTAAAATTATAGACTGAGCATTTCTTTGTTAGTGGGCAAACGTGCAAAATCAGCAGGGGATCAAATAATTTTTTCCCCCACTGTACCTTGTACTAGCATTAAATTTCTGCTGAGATCGTAAAGACCCTGATCCAAATACTGAACATCCTTTCACCAATCTCAGTACTTTTTGACTATATAGTATGTAAATGAGTAACAATTTACAATCCTACTAATCGGTGTCACAGAGACATAGACGAGTTCTCTTTCGAGTCTGTTAGCCAACATCTCAAGGTTTCTTCCTCGCGTCGCCTTTAGGAAGTTTTTTTCCTTTACACTGTTGTATCTGATTTGCTCGATAGGGATCTAAATCTACGGTATATCCAAATTTCTGTATGACAAAAGTGTTATAGGCATCCACATTAAACTGAAAGTGAATGCCCATTAGAAAGGACATCACTATTTCTACTAATTTTACCCAACAGTAGGGAATTCAGGTCAAAGGTCAGCAGGGGGTGGACAGAGAGCCCACTCTGAAACCAATTGTGGTTTCACATGCGATAGGAAAATAATAACTTTTCAGAAGAACAAGTGTCGTCCTGACACACACACACACACACACACACACACACACACACATAACGCAGAGCAAATGGAAAAAGAGCAGTTTGGACACTGCGTCTTAACAACGTTACTTCTTCATTACCGCGCTTGTCAGTCTTGTGAGCGCAGGGGCGAGTGAGAAAATGCTAGCATGTACTGAGAGAGAGAGAGAGAGAGAGAGAGAGATGGGGGGGGAGAGAGAGGGAGAGAGTTGGAGAGAGGGACAGGCAGATAGAGTGGGAGAGAGAGAGCGAGAGACGGGGTGAGAGGGAGAGAGTGAGAGCGAGAGAAGGGGTGAGAGAGAGGGAGAGAGTGAGAGAGAGAGAGAGAGAGAGATGGGGGAGAGAGAGAGAGAGGGAGAGAGGGACAGGCAGAGAGAGTGGGAGAGAGAGAGAGCGAGAGAAAGAGGGGGGGAGGGAGAGAGTGAGAGCGAGAGAAGGGGTGAGAGAGGGAGAGAGTGAGAGAGAGTGAGAGAGGGAGAGCAAGAGAAGGGGTGAGAGAGAGAGAGACAGACAGACAGAGAGAGAGAGACAAACAGAGAGAGAGAGAGACAGAACGACAGAGAGAGTGAGAGAAAGACGGAGAGAGGGAGAGAGAGAGAGAGAGAGAGAGAGAGAGAGGCTGTCTGAGTCTGAAACATTTCCCCCCAACTGCGAGTAAATACTGAGCGGGCCGCTTCATCAGGCGCGCGGAGGTTTGCGCTGACAGCGCGCGCATTGTTTTTGCCGCGCGCCGCACGCTGCGAAATTCTATTTTCAGTTTTACTTGCCGCAGTAATTATATGCATTGTTGGCGAGGATAAAGAAAATAAAAGTGCATGAATGTGTCCCCCCGGTCAATTGGATTCTGTCAGTTCGAGCCGAATTGGGTACACACACATGCGAGCGCCTTGCCAGCTCGTAATGACGACGCTGTTTGTGTGGAACAATTTCGCTCTAAACAGCTCATCAGCGACCGAGAGAGACTGTCAGCGCGCGCGCCGACTGACACGTCTTCCGTGTCTCCGCCTGTTATTAGCGCGTCTCTTAAGACAAGCTCAATTATCTGACACTGCCCGTAATTTTCCTTCCTTTTCCAGCACAATGTAAAGTTCCTCTCCTTTATTTCCCAAGCCGCTCATTTGGACGGAAAAAACAAGGAGAGAGACAAGAGTGGGTGGGGGAGACAATTTGACGAGAAAATCTGAAAGGGGGGGTTGTTGGGGAAGGGGGGGGGGATGGACGGTACAACATGAGTCAAAAACTAATTTGATGCTTACTTTACAAGAATAAATAGTTTCAGCAGATACTTTGTCAAATATACGTGCCGGATATTTGTATGATAACTTGATAGATGTCTGTCAACTAAAACAAAGAGGAACACGCAGTATCATTGGTCCTGGTGGGTTCAAAAATTTTTCAAAATGAAGAACAAGTTTAAAATAATAATAATAATAATAATAATAATAATAATAATAATCAAATGACACAGAAATGATGCAGGGCCAAACACAATATTACTCAATGCAATAGTTTTAACATCCATCTTGGCCTAAATAAACGAGATAATAACCTCAGCAATCACTGACAGTGGTTATAACAGGAATTTCATAAAATAAACAACTGAACTTTCTATATAACTAAGCCGTCTTACTGACTCCAAGGCACCCAGTTAGATAATGAGGAGAGAGCTTCGTTCAGCAGAGTCTGATGGTATTTATTTCACCATGGCGATACCTGCTAGTGCTGCTCCGCATGACCGTGAGTTGCCATGAGAACGGGCTGGAAGTGGTAATGATGGCAGTTCTAACGCAATGTAAGTGCAGTAACGCGTGTCAGGAGCAATCGCCCTGAACACATCACCTCTCCCACAGGAAACCATGCTAATGCGCCACGGCACATGCGCTAATGTGTTACATATCGTCTGCTGAGCAGCGCCCTACTGTCAAAACCGAAATTTCCCTCATTTACAGACAAGACTAATGTGAAAGACAAGGTTACAGGGATGGTAGTGTGCCTTTGTCAGAAACATCCCTGACAAAACAGATTTGAGGCACTCTTTTGAAAGAGTGTGCATATGTGTGAGGAGGGACAATTGCATGTATGTGACAGGCTTTCAAAAGAAAAGTGTTCCTTCATGTGAAACACCCATTCTTCCAGCCACTTACTCACTGGCCTTTGCAGCAATCTGTGAGCTCGGGTGTAGACTGCTGCAGAGGTCACTCCTGTAAAGAGGCCTAGCCTGTAATCATGGCTAGTCAGAGAAAATAGTGAAACACAACTAAAAAAAAAACACAAGGTATTAGGAGAAGTTTCCTCTCCTTTTTTTTTGCAGAGGATTTTGTGTTTTCTCACCAGGGAGTGCAGTGACCTTGGAAGTCAGATAGATGTAGGAGTTAGATGCCTGCTGACAGCCACTGTTTGACCACTGAGCGCACGGTGTGTCTCATCAACACACGTAAGCAGAGTACAAATGGGATGGAGATTGCAATGGCCTTCAGGGCAGTGCCCTCTCAAGGATGTGGAGAGAGGGAAAACACCTCGGCGGCGTTAGACATAGCACAGAATCCAGCTGCAGCACTGCTTCTGTGCTTTTTCTGCCTCATGTGAATGGCTGTAATCAGAGAGACAGTCCTACCCAGATTACAGTTTTCAATCAGTCAGCAAGGAAAATGATATGTATATCACCTGTGCTATGGATGGCAGGGCACCCTTCTGCATATTACCTGAGGCAGACCTGACACAGGTATGACAGGAGAGACGGAGAGCCATACACCTGCCATTGCAGAGGGTTGGAAAGGTGGGCAACTGTCACCAAGGGGACCTGCTGTTGCCATCCCTTGATTTAGTGGCACATGCCAGTTAATATACACTTCTGCAAAACAGATAGTACATCTAAGTTGACAGGAAAATGCACTGACTTGGCACCTGCCCAGTGTCAAAACTACTAGTAACTGGTTTGCTGACCATGGTATTACTAGCCTTGATTGGCCCAGACTAAGCATTGGGTGCATAAATTAACATACTTTTCAGACGGTCAACATTTCTGTATTATAAATTCTTTATTCTAATATTTTGAGATACTGGATTGTTGATTTCCATGAGCTGAAAGTCGTAATCATCAAGATTAAAACAAACAAACAAAAAAAAGGTTTGAAATATTTCACTTTGTGTAATGAATCTAGAATATATGAAAGTTCCACTTTTTGAATTAAATTATGGAAAAAATGAACTTTTACATGATATTCATGTAAAGTATATTTAAAAACTATATTTTATTCATGTAAACTGATATTCATAGAACATGAGTTCTACATACAATAAATACATTTCTAAAATATGTCTAAAAAAAAAAAATCTAAATACACCATTTAGAATTCTTTTGAATTACCACAATTCTGAATAGATGTTCAGCAAGAAACACATCTGAAAAAGCCTAAATGTGCCAATGAAATGTCATTTTGAAACTCTTAAACAAACAAAAATGACAATGAATAAAATTATTGAAATTTTTTATCCTTGGAAGAGCATAGACATGCAAACCTATAATTTCCCCTGAAACAAGAAAGCACCTAATTAGACCCTGTGAGCATCACACACCTCTCTATTGGCCAGAGAAAACACATCAAACAATTTCATCTCAGGGTGTTTATTTTTCTGCTCCCCCTGTTTTCAAATTCCACATCTCTCCATCTTGCGTCCACAAAGACACCTCAGTTAAATGCAGATGACAAATAATGGGTGAAAACGTTTGGACAAAAACAATCCAAAGCAATGTGCTCTGTGTTTGGAGGGAATGATTTGCATAAATAGCCCCCTTACCTCATTCAGGTAGTACATTACCCTGAAACTAATACCCTGACCAGAATGTCACTATCCTCTTCTATCTAGATCCATTTTCTCACTCTCCAATATCGTTGCTTCACTATTTTCAAAACACACACACACACACACACACACACAGACATACACACAGACACCTCCTTAAGTCCTGCTGGGAGTGTAGAGGTGGTCACAAAATTGTCTCTGTGTTGGAAAAAAAAGGGGGGGGGGGGGGCTTGAATCACTGACCTGCTGCAAAATTGGCCATATTCAGCAGTAGGGGAATATCAGATTATTGAGTTGATCCATGCAGAGTTATCTTTACACATGGAAAATGATCTGCTTCATTGTGTTTGTGTGTGTTCTGCAGTTGATGAAGGGCAGGAGTGTGCTGTGAATGCATAGCGAGTGGGTAAGAGACATGCCAAGAGCTTTAACTTTCTAAAGACAGATAGAGGAGACGGAAGAGCATGGCTGAGAAACTTTCAGCTCCAGTGTCATCAATGTGTCAAACTGACAGTGTAACTTCTATAATTCAAGCACTTCTCGTGGGGCGAAAAAAGTTAGAACAAAACTGTTCTGAAGCATCATGATCATTTGATCTGAAGAGGATATTTAGAATTAAGCTGTATTTAACCTACAATAAATACACATTACATTAAATATTAAATTAAGAAAATACATATATAATCAATATCAAAATACACCTAATTACTGCATTCATTTAGTTAGAATTATAGAATTAAAAAAGATTATTTTCCAGTCACAAAAAATGACAAATAAAACAAACAAAACATACATAAAAAAAAAGTACAGTTTAACAACCTAAAAGGTCTATCCATCCATCCATCCATCCATTTTCTGTACCACTTATCCTACGCAGGGTCGAGGGGAGCCTGGAGTCTATCCCAGGGGACTCGGGGTACAAGGCGAGGGGACACCCTGGACAGGGTGACGACCCATCACAGGGGACAATTGCACTTATGGACAATTTAGAAATGCCAATCAGCTTACAATGCATGTCTTTGAACTGGGGGAGGAAACCAGAGTACCCGGAGGAAACCCCTGAAGAGAAACACATTAATTTCATTTTATATTACAACACATTTTTGTTCTAACTTAATATCATTCATTGTATAACTGAAATTAAACTGTTTCATGGAAATTTATTACATTTATTTATTGTGATTCTCACACAAAAACTTAAGCAAAAACTCTTTCAGATTAAGTGCATCATAGATAACACGTACATGCATAACACAGACCTTGCGTGAATAGCATGTTAAAATCTAGGCATGTCAAAGCTACATAGTTTGAATTGCAATTGGGGGTGTTTCTGAATAAGATCCTGTTCAAACGGTGCATAAATACAGCAATGATTCTTTAGAGTCAGCAAAGCAGTTGGCGCTTTCAGTCTGACTGAATGTTGGTCATCTTAGTAAATTGCAGAGGGACTGAAAGAGTGATGCCAATAGATTAAATGTGAAATACATGAGGACCAGTTTTTTTTTCTTTTTTAAAATGGTACAAATACAAGACAATTAAAAAAAAAAGTGTCCCCCCCACCACACTGAGAAACAGCAAGCTGTCATAAAAACAGCAGCCAAAAATTCCTTTATGCTATTATACCATGATTTCTCTGCTTGGCTCACGGAATCTTGCTAGTTATTTATATTGCACATGTTTTGAAATGAAAAAAGTATGAGACTGTGCAATTACTCTGCAATTCAGGAAGAGTGGGCCAGCGAATGAGAAATATGCAAAAGCCATTTACCACCACAAACCTCATAACGTCTCAAAGATATAAGTGGGCCATTGGAATTATAGCCCTCCATCCCAAATCACACCTAAAACTGGGGGTGCTGAATCCCTTTTTCACTTTTAAAATTAAAACCTGCCATTTTCTTCCACTGGCCTATGTTCAGATCTCTTGAGCAGCTTTCTTCTGTATTATACAAACACTGTATCAACACCAGTGTTAACATCTTAACAAGACTCAAGAAAAGACTTGTTGGGTCCTAATGGAAATATTTATGTGAGAAAGATTTGATAAGGCATGAACTAGAAAGAGACCACAGGCCCAAATAATTGGACAGGAACAAACCTCTTAAGTAACACTCCATCAGATTTATTTTTCTATATGGCAACCATTCAGTATATTGTGTTGTCAAGAAGCAACACATTACTTGAAAATAACAAGTCAACAAATACAACAGTTGCGATATTTAAAGACACCTACCTATATACCTCACCCATTGAGGCTGTTTTCCATCACTTCACCCTACCTACTTCATGTCCTAGCCTTTATCTGGCCAGTCCAGCAGAAACTCTTCCCTGTACTCCTCCATCCACACCGGTGCAATTCCACTTTATCAGTATTGCTGTGTGGTCAGGGCTCCACACAGGGGCGAAATCGATCTCCTCGCACCGTGGGCACTGCCTTTATTGAGGTATACAGCATTCAGCCTCTCATTCCTCTATCGGAAAAGAAAAGGCAAACACTGTACAACACACAAGGCAAAAAAGGACTCACAACACAAAACTCACCTATCTGAGCAGGGATGCAAGAGCCTTATCAGTCAGAATGCAGGTGAAGGCCATGTGAGCTGGTGTATATTCAGAACAGTTGATTCTTTACTCCATAGAAGACAGTGTAGTTAGAGGAAACTCTTGAAGACTTTGCAGTAATGGTTGTGCTCATGCAGTGGAAAGGTAAGGCTATGATTCATGAACCCTGAATCACCCTTTTCTTCATCTCTACCCCTCACTGCTATCCCCCCACCCTTCCGGCAGGCCTGCACAGCGCTATTACAATATTCAGATTACCGTGCACTGGAAATTAATTGGACTAATTAACATACAAGTAAATGATGATACCGTTAACACATTTCATTAACTCAAACTGTCATTCCATGTTCGCTGTGCACTCCATATTGCATTACAATGAATTGAATTCATTAAATTATGCAAATGAAAGGTGGCAGGGAATGGACGTGTCCTTTTCTCAATATTCATAGACCTGCTTTTCTCCGGATCACATCTATGGCAAATTGACTTTAATACAGGAACATGTGCTTTTCACTTTGATGTAACAGATAAAAGATTTTAGTAGACATACTTTCAATCAAGCAAACCTTCATACCAGGAAAAAGATAACGTAGGCCATTTGTGCTGCTTTGTTCATACTGGAGTGGTTGATTTCTTTTTTTTTTCCTGTGGAAAGGCAGAGTATACAGAACACACCACCCACTGAGCGACAGAATATTCGTGACGACTTCAGAAACTCACCATCATTTGAACTATAAGCAGATGCCAAATGAAAATGTCATCAAAAATGAAGACACAGATATAGAGCACTTGGGGGGGGACCCTATTCTCAAGTATTTCCAGGGAAATCTTCTGTAATATTAGATTAATTATTCATTAATGTAACTCATCCAGAGAGTCAAGTACATTGTTAATTTTGTTCATGATGAATTATAATCCAGAAAGAAACATATGTATAATGTTGAAGTAAATCAAAATGTAGCATTAAACTCCTCCACCAACATTCTAACCGTAGCCATTTCCTAATCATGACCTTAATCAGATCAGTAATATGCTCACCTTTTATAAAAGATGATTTATCAGCTCAGGTCACTGGAGGGTACAATGTGGTCAAAGGGTCTTCATTGTAGCTGTGGATGTAGTGACATCTGCTGGACTACACCCAGGGGGTTCGTACACACACACACACACACACACACAAAATAGGGTCAGATTGATGAGGCATGAAAATCAAATTCCATAATGCACAGGAACATCGTAGCATCATTGTAAGCTTTATATATATATATATAATTTTTTAAAAACACCTACATGCAAAGTCTTGGTTCTCTACACAATACCTACTGTGTGCGTGTGATAATGAATACTTCATTTCATGTTCTGTAATAAAACCTGCTATTTAATGAAAAGCTATGATATAAATATGTATGAATTGAATTTATATGAAGCAAATAAATCCAGATAGGAGAGAAAATAGGAGATCTGACAACCAGAGACTTCTTTTTAGTCATTTTAGTGTGAAATAAAAAGCTGCCCTCAAAAGTGGGCATTGTACAATAGTTTGAAGCTTTTTCAGAAAAAAAAAGGACCAAATAACAATACAAGCAACGTTACAATGCTATTTATAGTGAACAAAATTATATTTGACCTCACAAACTAGGGCAACATATTAAAAATGCAAGTAGAAGGAAATAGAAAAAAATTATTATTCAGAAAACAAAATAGTGTTTCATCAATTACACTTAAGTATAACGTTATCCGTTTCAGCAAGGTTGGGTAGTTTAGCATGGATCATCATTAGCATGTTCAAATTTCTCATCCTTAATTGCTGAAACTCCTAAAAACAGACTGGCAAGTGAACTCATAATTCATGTCTGGATTATGTGGAATAATCCATCATATGAAAGTGCAAAACAATCCTGCAGATAAAGAGGGAAATATTCCTACACCATCGCTTGAAGAACAAACTGCATACTGAGGGCAAAAAATATGTCCTTCAGCAACCTGTGAAATATATAAAAGAGTTATGCTCTTTATAAAAAAGTTTATTATCAAACTGTGAGTACATAACATTATGAGGGGTGCACTAATATATATATATATAAAAAATTAAGCAAGTGTTTTTGCACATGACATGGACATTTTTCCTCTTTGCGCAGGATCTTAAATCAGGAGTACCCCAACCTCCTCCTAACATGGCTATGGCAGATCAGAACAAAGTCAATCAAATTACTGCAGAACCCATCAGATCCATCATGCAGCTAGAAAGCTCAATACAGGTTGAAATTCTGTGTTTCTTGTACAGAACTGGCTGGCCTAAAAATAAACTGGACATTTCTTGTCATTACATTGTGGTTTTGAAGTATCAGTCATTGTCTCTTGAGCAGTTTAAAAGTGATTTGATTGAATTTGGTCCAAACAGCTTTAACACCGGCAGCACAGCACCCCTGTAATCGAGCAGTCCTTATTCCTAAAGGATCACCATGTGGTACAGCTCTACACACGCACAACCCAGAGAGATAAAATTCCAGGCACGTCCAGACAAATCACATCCTCTTTATGCGACACTGACATGTCACCAATTTCTATACCACAAATCTGCGCATTCTGATAATGATTCACTTTAGATAGTTCAGTCTTAGAAAAATGACATACTGGAATTATTATACATGATTTAAAATAATAATAATAATAAAAAAAAAAATAATAAAAAGCTCATTTAAGAGATGTAGACACCACAAAACCAATTTACTATGCAAAGCCTCATATAAATATTGTGTTGCTCAAAAAGACTTAACAAATGCATAACATCTGATCAACTGTAAGAGGTTGAAGAAGAAAAAAAAAAGGTTTATAATTACACTGATTGTTTTTCATTTTTATAAGTTTCTTCACAACGCTTCAGTTTAAAGAGAAAAAGCTTCGCAGAGCCTTGATTGGACTAAATAAAAGGACCACGTTGAAAAAAATTTATATATATATATATATATATATATATATATATATATATATAAAATGCATGTTTTCAGAGAAACGCATCAGAAACATGTACATTAAAGACACGTTTGGACATGAAGAACTTCATAACGCCCAGCACCAGAGTGGCACACTTCATTCTAATGTTCTACCCTGAACATCCTCCCTTATAGTGCGGCCAACTAACGCCACAACATACCCTACACTATCCACAACATTAGATTAACATCACTCCCATTGACCAGACCTAGCTTCCTTTATAAAGGTTACTCCCATTCAAACAAATCCATGTCATAACAGTTGCTTTAAAGCTCGTCAGCAACTCTACCTTTGTACACAACATGAGTATGATACAAAATAAGGCATTTCAGTGTTTTTTTTAATTTTTTTTATGGAAACCACTTGACGCTTTTCTTCTGTTCCATTTTTGCCATAAAAAAACTGCAGACAAACATAAATCGATATTCTATATTTGTAAAATATATTTTTATATATATGTGCATTTACGTAAATGGATATATTTACGTAAATGAGAATAATCTGTGTGGGTATAAAAAGCAGGATAAATTTGAGGGACAGCAGTCTTGTGGTCAAAATGATATCCAGGAAAAAGAGACAGGAGAAGATAACAATGACACTATGCCCAAAGCAACATAACCTTGGCAGTTTCATAAAAAGTGTACTTGAATCTTTGTGAAGCAGTTTCTTTCCTGACAACTGAGAAAGTCCTCTGTGTTAGCTGCACAGCTCCTGTGCATCCACTTCACTCTGCAGGTTCACTGGCTGCGACGGTGACTAGCTGAAGCGGGATCTCTGCTGTAGTGAGCAGCTCCTGCGAGTTGGACGTGTTAACAGTAGCGTTAACCGTAGCAAGGCCCTGTACGGTACCTGGCTGGATGTTGGTGAGGATGAGTGTGGTAGCTCCTGAGGTGATGATACTGTCAGAGGAGGCAGAGGTCTCCACGCTTGCCACCACTGCGCCACTGCTGCCCTTCTTCTGATGTGTCTTTATGTGCTTGGCCAGGTGGTCACTTCGCATGAAGCGCTTTGAGCACTCGGGACACACAAACTTCTTCTCGCCTGCCAAAGAAGCAAAGGGTATAATTTACACAAATATTGTAAAACAGTTATTAATATATATACTGAAAATATCTGAATAGGAGCTTCAAGAATCGGTCATGGTCTAGCTTTATTACTTCATGTTCAGGTGGTGGTTAATAGAAAAAGAGAAAAATATCTCTTTGTTAAATATAGGTGTGCAACATTTCCTGGTACCCATTTAGTCAATACTTTGGCTACCTCCTTTTGTCAAGATAACAGCTCTGAGTCTTCTACTATAATGCCTGATGAGGTTGGAGGATACAGGGTAAGGGATCTGAAACCATTCCTTCATACAGAATCTCTCCAGATCCTTCAAATTTTGAGGTCCATGCTGGTGGACTCTCCTCTTCAGTTAGTTTTATGGATTTCAAGTCATGGACTGGGATGGCCATGGCAGGACCTTGATTTTGTGGTCAGTAAACCATTTTAGTGCTGATTTTGATGTATGTTTTCGATCATTGTCCTACTGGAAGATCAAACCACGGCCCATTTTAAGCTTCCTGACAGAGGCAGTCAGGTTTTCATTTAATATCTGTTGATATTCAATAGAATCCATGATGCAATGAATCATAACAAAATGCCCAGGTCCTCTGGCAGAAAAACAGCCCCAAAACATTAATGAGCCACCACCATATTTAATCGTGGGCATGAGGTACTTTTCCATATGGCTACCTCTCTGTATGCGCCAAAACCACCTTTGGTGTTTATTGACAAAAATTTGTCTCTATTTTGGTTTCATCTGACCATAGAACCCAATCCCATTTGACGTTCCTGTAGTGTCTGGCAAACAAAAGATGCTTGAGTTTGTTCCTGGATGAGAGTAGAGGCTTTCTCCTTGAAAGTGTGTGTGTGTGATATATATATCTCACACACACACACACACACACACACACACACAGATATATATATCACACACACACACACACACACACACACACACACACACACAAACAAACAAACATACATACAGTGCCTTGCGAAAGTATTCGGCCCCCTTGAACTGTTCGACCTTTTGCCACATTTAAGGCCTCAAACATAGAGATATAAAACTGAAATTTTTTATGAAGAATCAACAACAGGTGGGACACAATCATGAAGTGGA
>JAFFST010054722.1:66584-77954 GCA_022414735.1 Noturus placidus | reverse complement strand
TGCTACAAAGTATTAACTTAAGGGGGCTGAATAATTTTGCTCGCCAATTTTTCAGTTTTTTTATTTGTTGAAAAAGTTTGAAACATCCAATAAATTTCGTTCCACTTCATGATTGTGTCCCACCTGTTGTTGATTCTTCGCAAAAATTACAGTTTTATATCTTTATGTTTGAGGCCTGAAATGTGGCAAAAGGTCGAACAGTTCAAGGGGGCCGAATACTTTCGCAAGACACTGTATGTAGCTCGTCAATTAATGAACTATTCCGTTATTACATTAGCCTCGATCAGGATAATGGCTAAATGTAATTTCTGGGAAAATTTACCACATGATTTAACAATATTAATGCTGTCTAACTTTTCTTCAAAAAGAAAATGTACACAAATATAATGTCTGATAAATCTATTAAGACATTTACATTTATTCATTTGGCAAATACTTGTCTTTACAGTGATATACGACTGAGCTGAGCAGATGAAGGTGCCAGCATTTGAACTCAGAACCTATTGATCAGTAACAGATCCAGTAAGCTGTTACAATTTTACTAGTGCACATTGGTGAAGATGAGTAGAAGGTTCTGAGTTGATAATGTTATCATACACCACCACAGCACAACCACCATATCTGTCTGTGCTACACTGTACAGCAGGTTAGGCCTATATAACAAACAAGCCCTAGAAGCTGGTCACAATTTGTATAGCCTGCAGAAAGAAAGTAAGGGAGAAGGAAAGAAGTGGATATGACACGGGTACCTGTATGTGTTCTCCGATGTCGCTGCAGCTCATCGCTGCGTGTGAATCTCTTGCCGCAGAACATCCAGTTACAGACGAAAGGCCTCTCTCCTGAGTGCCAGCGCAGGTGAGCTCGCAGGTGAGATGTCTTCCCGTACACCTTCCCACAGCCTGCTATATGACATACATGCTGCTTCTTCTTCCCCATGTTGGCACCCCTACAGCACAAAGCGTGCACACAATGTTATAAAGAAAGAAGTGCCATATACATATTATACACAGTCATTTAGTATACTCAGTATGCATAAGAATTACATAAATGATTACATAAAAGATTAACATAAACTCCTAAGTTTGGTCTTGGGTTTTTCGAGTTCACACACACAAAACTAAAACAACAATGTCATAGTCAGGGACTTTATAAACCGAGAACACCAGCAATCACTAGGTAAGTTCATTGGTAATTTAAAAAAAATTAACAAGGTGTGATCTGAATGCAAGACTAAACAGCTACAACTTTAATTAGATTGACTTTAAATTGCTTGTGTCTTTTTTAATTGTTATAACCAGTGGGTGATCAACAAATCAACAGATACATGCGATCAAAATAAACAGACAAATCCATGATTGAGCATTTAATCGCTTATTCACTGTTAAAGGCACATCTAGTGCAAGGGTAATTGCATGTTTTTGAGGAACAACCCATTACAATATGCAAAACCACAAGTGTGGTGCATTTCACAGTGGTACAATGGTTTATCAAACACTAAAAGGCCTGTCAAAGAGCATGTTGCGAGGGTGTAGCTGTGGTCGGAGAAAATAGTAATAATTGTAATCGAGCATTTCAAATGTACATACATGTCCTATAATGGACAGCAAAATGTAAGTGCATTAGTGCCTGAAGGAACTGGTATTTAACAAGAGATATTAGATTTGATGGTCAGAATTCTAACACATACAATACCAGCAGTTTATACGCTTGAAATGTCACAATTTGGCTTTATGTAATGCACTCACTATTGCATCAATAGTGCTTCAGCCATGTCTAAAGATAATAGGTTCGTATGTGTTACCTTCCTCCTCCTTCTTTGCAGTTGGGGCAGGTGCAGGCGACCCTGCGCAGCCGTTTGCCTTCCTGGCCCAGACCCTCCATCTCGTCTTCTACTAAGCGCACAAGCAGGTGAGACAGGTCATTAGTATTCAGAGTGGAGTCACCAGCAAGAGACCACTCTTCTGAGTCTGGCTCCTCCTTTATCCGAATATCTAATCAGAGAAAGAGAAATCTTTTTTCTGCCATTATGGAACTAGCAATTCAACGAAAAGTCAAATTGGGTCGTCTACTTCAGCTGTCCACATTTCATTCCACTGTTAAATAAAAGAACACACACACACACACACACACACACACACAGCCTGCACATAATTTTAAGCCAACCACAAAGACCAATTCCTTTGTATAAGCTCACAGGACTGTCAGCCCTATTATAAACATCTTAAACTATTTTAGACAAGTCTACTGCATAAAGACATCTTGACATTTGTCTGGCAGCAACAGCATTACCTCCAGGGCTGTCTGTGTCATCAGCCTGGAGCTGGAGCCCATGATCCACTGAATTAACTGTGACTGTCTGCAGGTTGGGAATCTGTCCAGAGCTGATGCTAACAGGAGTGGTACTAAGTGTACCTCCCTGCCCTATAGAGAGGGTCTGCACTGGGGCTAACGTGATCTGTTGGGCTGGGGCTGTCTGGAGCTGAAGGTTCTGGAGGTTCTGAATACCCTGAACCTGGAAAAATAGTGCAAATACAAAACAAAGTTAATTTTCAACGTAAGCAGCTAAAATATTGTAAGAGGGTATTGTAATAAACTTTTAAGTAACAACACTATTTTCAGTAGTAAGGCATGGAAATACAAAATGCCATACTTTCCTTTTAAACATTAAACCAGAATATTTAATAAAGACAAAAATAAAGAAAGGCAACAAATAATTTGGCATAATACATAATAAAGCCATAACATTTTTAAAGGATCTTACTAGTCACCTATATCTACCATCATAGTATAATTGCTCTTTTTTATATACCACCTAAAACTACAGTGGTGTATTGTAATTTGTTTTAGTAAACTTTGAGAGAATAGCTCTTAGTCATCAGTAGTTTATAAAAACAAACGCAATGATACAGTTTACTTGATATGCGCTGGGCTCGTTTGTCTAAATATTTTGTAACAGACTTAAGGGGACATGCCAACTGTAATAATAATATCTCAACTATTTCTCACTCCAAGTACCTACCTGGAAGGTCTGCCATTGTATCTGGCCTGATGGTGTGACGGTCTGTGCCTGAATGAGGAAGGTTCCTGGGTTGATGAGCTGGACGTTCTGGAGAGCCTGCTGCCCCTGTTGCTGGCCCAGCTGCCCGTCACTGCTTTGGAGCGGCACCTGCTGCAGCTGGATCACCTGCTGCCCTGTGGAAACTTGCACCTGGCTCTGAGCAAGGAATCCTTCAGTCTGCTCAGACGTGCCCTGCGTCAGCACACCTGTACCATCAATTGTGCTGGCGTGCAACTGCGAGGACAAAGTTGATGATGATGAGGAAGATGTGGTAGGCACAAACATCTCTGCTGCATTAGTGTTGTTGACCACTAGTGTTTGCTGTGATAGCTGTTCTCCTGCTTTCTCTGAGCCTTCTGTGTTGTCCACCGTCTGATTGGTCATGATTAGCTGTCCATCAGCGGTCAGCCCCGTGGCTATCGTCTGTGCCCCAGAAAGACCTAGTGAGTCCAGATCTACACTGTTAATGGGCACAAAGGTAATATTTCCAGGCAAACCCACAGGCACGTTAGCAACCACCTGCCCCTGACTGTTAAAGGCTGAGCTTCCCAGAGTGACTCCCTGGATCTGCTGCACTTGGCCAGTCTGGCCCATGAGGTTCGGGCTGTTGCTGAGAATGCCAGTCGTGGTGGTGCTGGCTACACTGATGGCATGAGAGCCATCAGGGAGAATCTGGATGTGCCCTGAGGCATCCTGAGCCAGCGAGGCACCCTCTACTGTTGAAGCAGAGAATCCCAGCTGCCCATCAGTTGTATGGATCTGAGGGATAACCTGGTACTGGATGTTAGGCACTGCGTTGGCAGAGGAGTCTGTCCCTGATGTTAACAAAATGGGCTGGCTCTGGAGGCCCTGAATGGGAAGAACATACTGCCCATTGGAGGTGACTATGCCCCCACCGGGCAGCTGCACAATGCTTGAGTCATCCTTGAGACCATCCCATCTTTCTGATGAGCTTGTTAGCTGCACTGATCCTGATTCTGCAGCCTGAGAAAAAGAAGATTAATACGTTACCTGAGAAACTCCATGCTGAAATCATACTTGATAATGCCATTAAATGTAAGATTGTTTTACAAATTCTTTCTTTAGAAACACCACTTAGAGATTCTTTAGCAAATGTGTCAACATACCACACGACCCTACATTCACACTAGCAAGCACCAAGTTGTAGTTTGTCTCTTATGGGCGTCTGGCAACTGCTATTATTGTCACTCGTACACATGCACTGTTCATTTACATTTATTCATTTAGCAGACGCTTTTATTTGAAGCGACTTACAAATGAGGAAATACAAGCAAAGCTATATATCGAGCAGAGAACAATACAAGTAGTGCTACCATACATCTTGAATTGAGTTCTAGAAAAAGCAAGGTGCACAGAGTAGAGGTGTACATGCCAGAATAAGGTTTTTTTTTTTTAGGAGTTGGTTACATGTACTAGCTTGGTCGGCAGATTAGCAAAGCAAACAAACTATACCAGGTATATAAACTCAGCAGAAGCAACAACAAGCTTTATTTTTCTTCACAACATCTCTATACATGTTTAATGAAAGGTTGTATAGGACAGGATAAGGTGAACTTCCTCCACTTTTGCAGCTAAACGGGAATTAACTGCAGGTAGGAACTAAAACTGAGTGGGAAACCGAGGAAACGTCGGACCACAAGATTCATTCAAGGAATCATTCGGGCCAGTTGTTTGAATTTGCCAATTTAACCGGTCATACCTAATTTGCATGGAATTAAGACTAGATCACTTGCTGCTGCTGAAAACACGGGTCTGTGTCTCACAAACATAGAAGGAGAAGAAGAAAAGGAAGTTTTATTTATACAGCACCTTTCCAAAGCTCAAGGTCATGTCACATAGTATATATCTCAAATACATACAAGACAAATGTAGTAAATGCAATGTAGAAAATGAAGGGTCATCTGCGGCTTGCTAGCGTGAACATTAGGTTGTTATATAAAGACGCCTCCCAGGCCAGCACTGTAAAAGTAACGATGGCAACTGAGACAAGTTTTCGTTTTGGTGCAAAGGTTATGCAGTGTTTAGAATTAAATAAATAATATTGGAATCATTTTGATACAAATAAACATGGTGTTTTGTTGTTGTTTTTATTGGTTCACACGGTGATTTTGTGGTAATCAAAACATTGCACTGGAAAGGTCACAGAGCGCCTTCAGCTCGGTTGATTAGCTGATTACAATCCAAACTGAAAACAAAATAAAAGTAAAATGAGAATTAGATCAAAGAAGGCTCGTTTTCGTTATTTTGCGAGTCAAAATATTAAGATCCAGAGTCCACTTAGGTCAGACCGATCATGACGAAGTTCGCCTTTCCCCCCAGCTGGACTGAGTTACAGATGGGGGGGGGGGGGTAGATGGCAGGCGGGCAGGATGAGGGGTTGGGAGGCGGTGTGTGAGGGACTTACCCCGGCAGCGGCAGCCCTGTTCTCCCCCCGGGAGGAGGGCGAGCCGAGCTCGCTGCAGGTGGCCGCCAGCAGAACGAGCGGCGACGGCGGACTGGCCTACCCACAATGGGCGGGTTCAAACAGGAGAAAAGGGGGTGGCCGTTAGTCCGGAGCCACACAGGAAGTACCACTTTTTTTAAACAACAAATTTAAAAACGTGTGAACTTCACAAAAGCACCATGCGTCCAGCTACGGCGACAAAAAGCCCTACCAAAGGAAGGAGAGAGACGAAACGGAAAAGAGTACCTGATCTCCTCTGCTACCATCTTGCTGCAGAAACTCGCTTTGACTGCTGTCCACGTCTAAGGCAGCCATTTCCTCTTGTCTCCCCGGCTGTTTGGGCGCTGTACACAGGCACGGTGCACGGACACGAAGCAAAACGGCTCAATCGGACGTACTGCCAGCTCAACTCTCCGACCACAACAAAGAATACTTCAACAAAATGAGCTGCTTATCTGCACACAAATCGGAAAATTCAGAAGTGGCTAAGCTAACTGGCTAATGTTAACAGTTAGCAAACCAAACCTACACACCTAGCCAGCATTAGCATTAGCTTAGCTAAGGCAGGGCTGCGGAATGCGTCTAATGGAAACGTATTGAGTCTTACATACCAGTCATTACTTGAATTACTTTAATAGGAAAAAATCTCGATTTAATTACACGCCAAGCATGATTATATTATTCGGAGGCGGGCTGCGATCGCTGAATCGAGGCTGTTTTTTTCTATTTTGATTGACGGTGCGGGAAACACAAAAGGTGGAGCTTCCGATGTTGACTGTGAAAATTTGCGTCACGAACAGGATGTCCCGCCGTTCTTCTCTTCCTCTATTGGCTGCCTTAGTTCAGACTTCGGTTTCCGATTGATCGAACGACCTGTCAATCAGCCTGAATTGCGCAACTTCCTGTTCCTAGTCTCATGGCTAGAAAACGTTGCAAACGTTAACCGATGTTGATGAATGAAGTTACCGTTTTATAGTTTTACGCTGTTGTACAACATCTCTTTTAGTATTAGGATCGGATACTTGACTTATAGTCTCACAAAAGCGTTATTATATATATATATATATATATATATATATATATTATATTGCCTCCCAGCGTGTATATGATATAATTAAATTAGTAGCGAGCTAACGTTGTCTATTTGTTTATTCATGGTCAAGCAAGTCTGTTGAGATGTACGGGTTTAACACTAAACGTTCACAATAAAGAATAATAATCAATTTGTATATGGCTTTTTTACAATGGTACATTGTCTCAAAGCAGCTTTACAGAAATATCATTTTTACATTTACAAGCAACTTACTAAGGAGATCACATTCACACACCAATGGTAGCAGAGCTGCCAGCTTGCCATTGGGGGCAACTTAGGGTTCAGTGTCTTGCCCAAGGACACTTCGGCATGTGGAGTCACCCGGGCCGGGATTCGAACCGCCAACCCGCGGTTAGTGGACAACCCGCTCTACCAACTGAGCCACAGCCGCCCCAAAGAACAAAAAGCTTTCATGTGTCTCAGCTAGGCAGGTAACGGTGTAACATTAAATCCAGGGCAGCAAAACCTTTGCATTTATGCTTTAAATTCGGGAGAAAACAAATGGAACATTTTGTATTACCTGTGGAAATAATAAAACTGTCAAAATTAACGATGAACACGAGTGTTGTGATGTTGCAGGATGTCCAGCTTCTCAACAGATTTTTTTTCCTGTTTACTGAAGTGACAGCATACATATGTAAGGAATAAAACACACCAGGGCATGCTGTAAAAGGAAAAGAATCCACAACCAGATGGCGCGATGCATTAGTGAAGCCAAGTGGCTTTTATTGTCATTTTAGCCATATACAGCTGGTAAAGTACACAATGAAACTAAACAATATTCCCCTAGGACCATGGTGCTACATAAAACAACACACTAACCACATGAGACGGCAGAACTAAATAAGAGCTACACATTTCTGCATAAAGTGCACGTGCAAACAGCACAAGACAGTACAATATTACTAAAACAAGACAATGGGCAAGTAAGTGACCGTGTAGTACCTATCAGTACACAGCTCTAGTGTGGAAGTGTCAAATATAACAGTGCAAAAGAATAACAATATAATAAAAAAAAAATGCATTAATATTAACATAACATTCTATGACTATTCTGGAGATTAGTTTATACCATATATGGGCATAGCAGTTTTTGCAACCAGTTAAAGTTTATAATAGTGACAAGAAATTAATACAGTAGCAGCAAAGGTACACGTAGTCAGTACAGAAACATGCAAAAATTGCAAGGGGAGTGGTTCAGTATGAGTGTGTGTGTGTGTATGTTGTTAGTCCAGTATCTGAGTATTGAGGAGTCTGATGGCTTGGGGGAATAATTTTGGTGCAATTGCAAAACAAGGCAGTGATGCAGCTGTTTAGGATGCTCTCAACGGTTTCTCTGTAGAATGCGTTGAGGATGGAGGTTGGGAGATGGGCTTTTTTCAGCCTTTGCAGAAAGTAGCGATGCTGCTGGGCTTTCTTGGTTGTGGAGCGGGTGTTGAGGGACCAGGTGAGGTTCTCCACCAGGTAAACACAGAGGAATTTCCACAGAGATCTCCACAGAGGAGCCATCAATGTTCAGCGGAGTGTGGTCGCTCAGTGCTCTCCTGTAGTCAACAACCATACCTTTTGTTTTTCACGTTCAGAGACAAGTTGTTGACTCCGCACCAGTTCGTTAGCCGCTGCACTTCCTCTCTGTATGCTGGCTCATCGTTCTTGTGGATGAGACTCACCACGGTCGTGTCATCGGCAAACTTGATGATGTGATTGGAGCTGTGTGTTGCAGCACAATCAAGAGTCAGCAAAGTGAACAGCAGTGGACTGAGCACACAGCCCTGGGGGGGCCCCAGTGCTCAGTGTGATGGTGCTGGAGATGCTGTTCCCAATCCAGACTGACCGAGGTCTCCCAGACAGGAAGTCTAGGATCCAGTTGCAGAGGGAG
Source organism: Noturus placidus (assembly GCA_022414735.1). Lineage (NCBI taxonomy): Eukaryota > Metazoa > Chordata > Actinopteri > Siluriformes > Ictaluridae > Noturus > Noturus placidus. Next base: position 69,460 of record JAFFST010054722.1, on the reverse strand, counting down.
GTGTTAAAGCCCAGCAGGTTCAGCTATCAAATCAGGTGCTGAGGAATGATTTCAGTCAGTGAAAGTGGGGAAAAAATATTAATATATACTATTTCTATGACATTTTTTTGACATGGACATTTTAAATCTGACTGCATAAATACATCAAATTAATGTTGTTGTTAATCACTGACATTTTAAAGATGCTTTAAAAAAAAGACCCATCTGTGGCATTATGTAAACAATCCAACATTTCAATTCAGAAAATGAATGAATGTTTGGTAATTATGATAAGAACTGATGCTGGTAAAAAAAAAAATACGTTAGTGAAAGTGGAAAAAATAATATATAATATTTTTATGACAGTTTTTGGACATGGCCATTTTTGTCCTCTATGAACCTATGTGTAACTTTTTTTTAATTGACACTTATTAACGTTTCTGTCGGTAAAATGTTGGTAACTATTCAACTTGAAATATTCAATGAATATTCAATATTCATCTTACCTCACACTCTTTCACCATTAAAACTGAAGCTGCTTCTGTACACAGTAAAGCCCCACCCTCTTTGATTTGATTGGCCATTTCTAACATTTTGTCATTGACGAGCAAATTGTCAAGGTTGCTAGACCTTGGCAGACCAGCCTAAATGTTTCTTTTAAACTTTTTGTCATAGCAGAGCAGCATCAAAAACATAAAATATCTACCTATAGGCAGAGTAGGCAATTGCCTATGGCCTCAGGCTTGGAGGCGGGGCCTCCATAACCGAAATATCACTATAGGCTAGTCCACCAATCAACATGGGCAGCAAAATACTAGGCTCTTTGTCCATTGGATATAGATAAATTGTCACTCACCTGTATTAAAAGCAATTAATGTCACCGTTTCAAAGTGGGCCCTATCCTCTGAATGTATAAAGAGATGAAGAGATAGGGTACAATGAACAAAATGCAACTTATCTGACTGACTTTAAGTCAGTGACTGACGATGTCGCAGAAACGAACACATCCTTCAGGGGCTGCTGAGCAAAAGGTTAAACACACACACAAAGAAAGTGCAGCTTGTGATGCAGGTGAGTTGTCATTGTCTATTTTGGAGTGATTGTAGTGTATTCTAAAAATAAACTGGGCCTTGTTCTGTCCATCAGTGTCATTTTCCTTTGCCAGTTTATTCTGAACTGAAAAGAGTGCACGCACCATCGATGCATCGAGACTGGCAGACACTTTAAATTTGCGCGTACAATGACATAATACTACAAAAATTCTAAAGAGGTTTGTATTCAAAGTGAAAGAGCAAACACACTAGAGCATTTTGAATGTTTCAAAGAAAGTACTTCCATTGTCTGTAGGCTATATCTTCTAAATCCTGCTGATGTTTACATTAATGCTCTAAGATAATACTTCATTTTAGTTTCCAAATCATAAAATACTGTTGTTAGACTATATTATTTATATAAAAATAAGCATACAATTTTATGAAGAAACAAACTATTCATTCTGCTTAGGCGTTTGTCTCTTTCACTTCCACTAGCACTTGATTTGTGTAGCTATATATTGAATATTTATTGCATTGCAATACATAATATGACTATAGTCTACATTGGTTCAGTGGGAGGGAGAAATCCTGTTCATAGCCAACTAGGAAAAAATGATAAAGGCACTGATGTTCATTTAGTGAAGTGATGTCCAGGAAGTGTCCATCTGTAATTATTTGATGGCAATGTAATGTTGTATTGTATTTTTTCCTTTTCATTTTACTGTATAGAGTAGGCAAAACTGCTCGTTATCCTAAATAGTGGCAAAGGTGGCGTCGATGAGGGGATTTTGCCTAGGGCGAATGTCTAGAACCAGCCCTGCTTTTAATCATGAGTGAAAACAAGGTATTGAATGCACCAGCTGTGTTGTTTATGTATTTTAAATATTTTGTTCTCTATATGATTTTAAGTAAGAAAATGCTAAGTGCTTTATAAACAATCGTGTTCTGATGTGGTATAATAATATAATATTGTTTCTCTCTCTCACCTCTTCTACAAATCCAAGAAATTGAATGCTTGTGTTTGGCTTTATTTGGGTTACTGGAATAAAAAAAAGTGCACATGACATCAGGTTACCTAAGGTAAAGTGAAAGTATCTGGGTTAGATTTAGATGCTTTTAATAGATAATGATTTTTGAGACCAAAAAGTACAGACATGAGCCAGCAAAAAGTCTTATGGACAAATGAGATAACCATGAGAATATATTAATCTGATTAAAAGGTTAACCTGGGAAGACAGACAAATCATCCTACTCATCCCGCTACTTTTTAGCACAGTGGAATGAGTGTCAGTGGAAGCACGTTTTACTGGCTTACTCATTGTTGCTGGAGATGTAATTCGTTTAGAATTGTCATTTGAATGCAAAAGTTTTAATACACACCTAGGGCTATTATCAAAAGTAATTAAAATTAATATTGTGTCACCCAAAATAATAACAATTTGCAGTGTGCATTTCCTTTTCTGAATGAAATTTTGAATATTGTCTAATAACCCATGTCCATAATTTACAACCTATTTTATGTGCTATATTTATATCAAAACCTTTGGACTTTTGTTATTTTTCCTTTCCTTGTGTTATTAACCACTTTCAGAATGCACCCGTGTTTCCTTTTGAACTTTATGGATAATGTAGAGGTAATTTTTTGTTGTACCAGCTCCTCAAAACGGTTTTTTTTTAAATAGTGATTTATCTTTTTCACAACATACTTCTGTTTGCTGCTCTTGATAATGAAATCTACTTCACACTGTAAATGTAGGATTCATTTATTCTTTTGCAGAAAGTCCATGTGGAGCATACAGTGGTGTGAAAAAGTGTTTGCCCCCTTCCTCATTTCCTGTTCCTTTGCATGTTTGTCACACTTAA
>JAFFST010054722.1:44681-65656 GCA_022414735.1 Noturus placidus | reverse complement strand
ACCTTGATTGTGAACAGGTGTGGCAATAATCAGGCCTGGGTGTGGCTAGAGAAATTGAACTCAGGTGTGGACAACCACAGTTATAGTAAAGGGGGCAATCACTTTTTCACACAGGGCCATGATGGTTTGGATTTTTTTTCACCTTTAATAATAACCACCTTCATTTACAAATTGCATTTTGTGTTTACTTGTGTTGTCCTTGACTATTGTTTAAATTGGTTTGATGTTCCGAAACACTTAAGTGTGACAAACATGCAAAGGAACAGGAAATAAGGAAGGGGGCAAACACTTTTTCACACCACTGTAACTATGCCAAATATTCAGAGCAAACAAAATATGCTTTTGACTTGATGGCAAATAGTCAGAAGCTCTTTATTAGCACTTAGTCAGAAGCTCCTTGAACTTCTGATCAGAAGGTTGTGAATTCAATACCCAGCACTGCCAAGCTGTCACTGCTGGGCCCATGAGCAAGGCACTTAACCCTCAACTTCTCAGTTGTATAAAAAAGATCAAATGTAAGTTGCTCTGGATAAGGGCGTCTACCAAATACCATAAATGTAAATCATGGAGATCTGAGTAGGTGGTAGGTTCAGTATAGTCCTCACATATGGACACAAATAAAATATGCCAACAAATAGACATAAAGGGCAGAAAGGGTCATTTGTCCTAATATTTATGGTGGTCTTAGTTGTTTTCCCACATTATACCACACACATATATAATCTAGCTTCTATATCTGATTGTTCAGTGGGCATGTGTGGGATCTGAAAGAAAGAAAAGGAGGGAAATGTGTGGTAGGATTTTGTCCACAGAGGTGCTGTTGCTCCTATAAATGCTAAAACATTAGTAAGAGTGCATTGAGATAACAGCTCAGAAAGGTTCAGTGCGCACCAGCTCTGAGACTGTTCCTGCATCATTTCCACTGTGTCAGCTCCTCCCTGAGAGTGGCCAGAGTGCAGCATTTTCCCTCAACCTTCAATTCAAACTTGAACCATTACAGCAAGACTACAAAGGCACTTTTGCTGCACTCAGGGGCTCGCACCAGTGAATGGTGGATATTTCCAATCACTCTGCTGTCAGTCCAAGTGTCAGGTAAACACAGGCTGGCAGACGGAGCCTTTAGAGTGCCTCACAGCTGTGTCTCGCTCACCTTAGCTTTGCTCAGCAATCTTCCACACAAAGACCCCATGCTCAAATGGAAAGGCAAAATGCAGCTGTGCGCTTCTTATATATTTAGATAAATACAAAAACGTAATTACCATGCTCTTGCTTGTGTATGTGAGAGCATGTATTCTAAAGTCGATGAACTGACCAAATTCATCTGCAATCATCAGACAATCAGAGTAAAAACATAGAACATGGGATTGTATTGGTGTTATTGACTGATTCAGCCCCAATAACTCCAGCTGCAAATGACATGAGGCAACCTGCAGGTAGTAAAGGAAGGACAAGAGAAATGATTGCTTTATGTGGTGGGCTTATAATATTGGTTCCTGTGATGAGTCAACATTGCACACACTTAAACTAATAATGAACTGTTTCAAAGAAAGCAAATTTAAAGGATTTCAATCAGTAATCTACACCAGGAGGGCCCAGGTCAATCTTGGGCTTCATTCAATTGTTTGAAATGAAACCTGTAGCCACACTAACCCTTTGCGTATAAAATTGGATACTCCTGATTTACATATTTTGGTTTGGGCAGGAAGGTAAGTCATTGTCAGGTGTTTTATGAAGTGGAAAGGTATTGCATGCTCAAACCGTGGTGAAAATAGCGGGGTCTACTGACCGGAGTAACCGTAAGTGGTCTGTAAAAGTGTCACATTAACATATTGACAGAGGCACTGGCTGGTCCTAGTGTGTGATGGTGTGGACCACATGGAGATAGCTGCTCTGGCTGCAGATTCCTGTAGATCTGGCGAAATTGAGCCTCACTGGGAGGTTTCCAAGCAGAAGGCTACTGCAGAGAAGGATGTGGCCAGAATATAAAATATGTCTCAATGTCACGCCAGTGAAAAGTCCATAATGTGGATGCTATTGAACTACAAAGACCACCAAAGGTGAGTACTGTGTATATAAATATATGTATGTATATATATATATATATATAGTACTTTTTGATCCATGTGTTTTTTTTTATATCACCAAGCGATTTTAATTCTTTACTTCTAATTATCAATACAGGTATATACTGTACATCTGAATTATTTTCTAAGAATTATAAAGCCAAGAGAAAAATTGTCCAAAGTTACCATTATTGACTTTTATCTCATTTATCATGAAAGAAGAATATAAAAGATTAATCATCAGCTATTATACATTATTAGCCGACACAGAATCTGGGTGAATAAATGACAGAATAATAACAATCTTTATTTCCATCCACCACAAATTTCAATATGAAAAAGTCTCCACATACTTCCAAGTGTGTCACGGGTATGCAAGTATGTCAGAATTTAGGACTTTCATGAGTTTAGCACTTTATTTCTTCTGTCTTGACGTTGGGGACGAGTGGCACCATTTGATTTAATTTAATTTAATTTATCAATTTGTATAGCGCTTTTTACAATGGTACATTGTCTCAAAGCAGCTTTACAGAAATATCATTTTTACATTTACTAATGAGAGCACATTCACACACCAATGGTAGCAGAGCTGCCATGCAAGGTGCTAGCTTGCCATTGGGGGCAACTTAGGGTTCAGTGTCTTGCCCAAGGACACTTCGGCATGGGATCACCCGGGCCGGGATTCGAACCGCCAACCCCACGATTAGTGGATTAGTGGACAACCCGCTCTACCAACTGAGCCACAGCCGATTGATGATACTGCCATCACATATATAGCATTTGGGGACACAGAGTCCCTAAAACCATGCAACTAATCAGCCTTTAATATTCTTAGATTCATCATTTTAGAAACATAAAGTTCCAAGGAAATTCCTGCAGTGAAAACCACAATGTTACTTTTAGCCAATAAACAATCAACAATGTAGTTTGGTATGTAAGTGATATATAAGTGATGCTGCTCGTTTTGTCATTTGTGCCTTTTCACAGTGTTTGCTTGTTCTTTTTCTTTTACATGTTCACATATGCTGAAACATTATGAACCACACAATAAAGTTTGTCTGACCAGAGAATATTAAACTTGTATCTCCACCCATGCCGTAAACACACTACTCACATTTAATTCCGCGATACACAACATTTGCTGGACTGTTGAATTCATCGGATAGAGTGTGTGGTGAGAGTTGGTAGGCATGAAAGGACACATTCTCTATGCATGGATGCCTAGACTTCCTGGGGAGTAAATATAGATATCTCTCAAAATGACCCACAATCAAAACATGCAAATCACTACAATTTCAAATATTCTATCAGCTCTCATATTTTATCATTCATATTTTCCAGCCTATCACATACTGAAGTACTGCAGCAGAATTGAAAAAGTCATTTCATTTCCAATACCTTAGAGTGTAATTTCAGCAGTGAACACTACACTAGGCAGAATCAACACCGACTTTTTTCCCTTGTAAATACGAGTAAAGATGACAATTTTTATTCAATTTCTAGTCAGAGTGAGAGGAGTGATTTGTTGTGTCTTAGAGAGAAGTGTTTTGAGAAGAGGAGTGATCTGCTCTCTATTCGAACTCCTGCTGAGAACACAATCCCGCCATGCCAGTGTGTGTGCGTGTGTGTGTGTATATATATATATATATACGCAACTATAAACAATTGTCATATGTTCCTATTCTTGTGGAGATCTGGGATGGGGGTACTGTTTTATATTAGGGTGCTGGAATTTTAAACAGTATACATTTGACGTGTGCTATGTATATTACCATTATAATTCATATTTTTATGCTTATGCTTATTCTTATTATTTTAGCAGTTGCAGCAGCAGTTGCAATTAAAGAAAGTTTGGAAGTCAGGGGTATTGCAGCATCCTCAGCACTCTAACTTTCCATGTTTTTACTACAAAGAATCAGATGACTATCATTAGATTTAAGGGCAGAAAAGGACTACTTTTGGAATTGTAGAAACAGTTTCGATCATTTTTGTGTTCTAAAAAGATGGGGACAAGTCTGTGTTGAATTTGTGTTGGTCTATGAAAATAGCAATGCAGAAGCTCTTTTCACTACACCTGAGCACACAAACATAAAAAGGTTAATTCCAGTCTGATTTCCCAAAACATGTTTCTAATAAAAAAAGATAACCAAGACAGCATGCACTGGTGAAACCAGTGTCCCTCTACACTTACTATTCTCCCTGTCCCTCTGTCAGCCCGGTCTTTTAATTCTGTAATCAGAGAACAGCAGGTCCCCATATCACCGTCCCCACACAGCAGCCAGTCAATACAGACATCCCCAAATACACAGTGCCTGATTCTAGCCAATGTTTTATTGAGTGTGGACATCTGGGCTACTGTAAAACATGCATTATCTAAGCGGGGAGGAGAGCAGCGGCCTGCTTTGTCCCCGCTGTCAGCTGTGGCAGCGTCTCAACGTTTGATGGAGATTAATGAAGTATCAGGAGAGTAATGCGCTTCTTCAAGCGCTCTTACAATCTGGAGTAGAGGGCCATCCCAGTCTTAAATAGCAAAGCTGTCAGTGGTGAGAGGACCTTTTGCTTTTGGCAAGGAGGAGTACAGTGCTCTCAGAGAAAATCCGACACAGATAATGCAGCAGCAGGCAGGTAAAGAAGGGATGGACGCCTCCTGGCAGGTTGCTATCAAAATCTCCTGACTCATTTGCGCTAAACTAATTCCCTCGGTGCACAGTTTGTGAAGGAGGAATTCATCTGTTTGCAGTTTTTGGTCACAATATCTGTGTTTGCGCACTGAAGAGCAACATTTAAGATCGTAATGAAGAAAAAGAAGAGGGAATTTGTTAACGCATTAAATCAAGCCAGACACACAAACTATTTTCTGTCTAATTAGTAAAGTAAATCTACTAGAGGATTATAACACACACACACACACACACACACACACACACACACACACACACACACACACAGAGCATAAAAAAAATGACAATGTTTTATTCATAGGCCATCTAGGATCCCACTGGGTGACTTTACTTCTTCCTCTGTCAATTCCTATTCAAACCTACAACTAAAATGGAAATAACTCTCTTTCATTTCAGAGTATTCACACTTCCTAAAGAAACAAAATAACTGCCTCTGTATACATTAGATCCATTTGTTCCCCTTCCGGCCAAACTCAAAATAATTGACTTGAAGTGCAAATATGGATGAGTTTATGCATTCTGGTTCTGAACAGCGCACAATTAATTAGAAGAATCGATGTTCCTTTTAAAGACTCAGGAGACCATTTAATCCAAGCTCAATACCCAGACTGGCTGGATGGAGAGGGAGACAGAAAAAAAATCAATGGCTATTTGTGAATCGTGAGTATGTATTAAAGACAGCCTCGTCTCGCTGCTTCATTTGCACTTGAAAGCAGCCATCTGGAGCAGCAAGCTTGGCTTAAGCAGATATGATTACTAATAATGTGATATACCCATACACTAGCCTATTCAAACACCCAATTCCCACTGCTGAAATTAAAAAGCATTGGTTTCTGCCTTGGGAGAAGTCAGTCATAGAATCACACACATACACCCACCCACCCACACACACACACACACACCCACCCACCCACACACACACACACACACACACACACACACACCACACCCCAAGGGGGGAGGGGGATGGAGAGAATGAAAGAATGAGGGAAAAAAATCACTACGTAAAACAGGAAACTGAACCAAACAGGATCTCACACTGTTGATGCTGACAGAGGTCTACAGATTATTCTGTGATGAAATTTTATTTATTAATTTATTTATTCATTAAGAAAAAAAGCAAACAAACAAACAAACAAACAACAACAAAAAAACACAGGCATGAAAAAGTTTGTGCATGATTTATATGAACAAATCCCTCTGTGGTATGGTTGCTATTATATTGCACTATATTACACTAAATTTGATATTATGATCTTGTAGAATATAGATTAATATATGCATAAGGTAGAATATAAAAAATATATTTCCATTGTTTGTTTCAGAAATAAAAGGAGGTTATCAGGTTATGTGGGTTGTTGTAGGGGACTAATGTGTCAGGTCCCCTGAGCAGCACCTAATCAGGGTTAAAGGGCTGTCTCAATTACACACACACAATGTTTAGGATTAATGCTTAACACTCTTTTCTAAGGCTCAAACTGCTCTGGGCTATCATTTTATCCTTAATTGTTTAATTCACCTATCATGATAGAATCTCATTCAAAATCCCTTGCTTCCTCTCACATTCATTAACAAAATAAAATAGGAGACAAGACTACAGTGTCACAAGTAAATATATGTTTTTATTGTTTTTAGATAGATAGATAGATAGATAGATAGATAGATAGATAGATAGATAGATAGATAGATAGACAGTAATGCATTGAATAAAGCTTCAGACTTTTCTGAACCTTTACTGCTGTTTTACCTCACCAGTAATTTCATGTGATTAAATCAGTTACAGTTTCACAGTAATCTGTTTTTGTTTTCACCTGACTTTAATTTTAATATCAGTGACACTAAGTATTAATTGGGTTCTACACATATTAATTAGGATTTAATTTTAGGCTTTTCAATTTGAAGCCTGTATTCATATGTTTGCTCCCACTTAACACCATCCAACACCCAATTAAACAACCTCGTTACAATGCCTTGCGGGAACATGAGCAAATTAGCATGAACAGGTGTTGTAGTGCAAATACCTGCAGGGCATGCATTCCCTCAGGGACTGACCTGAATAGTGTACACATTCATTACAATGTCCTACTGCTGATAACATGCTAATGCAACCCTTAGCTATGGTTTAACTAAGTACGTCTAATAACTGTATTCCCATTTAAGAAGACTGGGAGTCTGGGAGTTTTTTTTGTTGTTGTCATCCTGTATTTCACAGCTGGTCAAAAATCTATAAACATGTTAAAACATGTGTACATTGTGGAAGAAGTTGTGTAGAATGTGTTTAGTGTAGCCATAGTAAAAGTACCTGCATTACACCAAGAGCAGGTTAGGCAGCTGGAGCAGTCAACCTGTTGTTGCTGTGCCAGGTGAAGCTTTCCAACATACACACACACACACACACACACACACACACACACACACACACACACACACACAGAGTTTTGTTACATCGTTCTGGGAAATGCTGTTCTTGGCCCCGGGCACTTCCCGTGAAAGCTGAAACGGTGTGTCACAATGGCAGCACTTCTGCCAGATGAGACGAACAACAGTTGAGACACATACCCTCGGGACGAAGACACATTTGCACAGACCAATTAGGGCCTGAGAAACTTCTAAAAGCTGTGGTTAGATTTTAGTTAAAGGACCCTGTTTCAAAACAACACATGTTTGTGAGCCACTCATCTCATTTTTATTTCAAATGTACATAAAGCTTACTTTGATGGTGAAATGTAATTCTTATTGTGAACAAGATGGTGTATGTGAGATTTATTGCTGGATTCCTCAAAATACCTCGATAATAATTGGAAAATTTGAACGATTTTGACCTTGTGGGGACATTTCTATAGTCCCCAGTAAGAAAAATGCTTTAAAAACTTAAAAAAAGTATCAAATTCTTTCTTTTAGTTAGGTGTAGATATAGCATTATTACATGAATATGTGTGTGAATGTGTGTGCAATGCCCTGCAATGTACTTTCTAGGCTTCAGGATCCCAACGTTTTAATACAGTACCTAAGTGAAAACTACAGTGCTCATAAAAGTGTTTGCGCTGTTTAATCACACTGCTTTTGCCTTTACAAATGTACCGTATATGTCATTTTAATAATAGTATTAACCATATTAGGAACAGTGGAGAGCTTGGTAGTGATTCTTTTATGTTCTTTTGAGTACACGCTCCGATGCTTTTGCTCTCGGCTATCTGAAACCCTGCAAGAAATCAAATCGACACTCTATATGAACAAGCCACAGCCATATCAAAGCAGGCCAGCTCAGTTAAAAGGTCACAACACCTCGCCAGCCATGAAAGAAGATATGCAAGCCTCGATCCTTGCTCTCATCATCCGTGTAACAGTCCTTATGTAAAGAATTTCACACATTATTTAACTTGTCTGACACTATCAGTGTAACAGCAGCATCTGAGCGGTGCTGGCAATGAATACAGCATTCTCCGGATAGAGAAACCTGCTCTGATAAAGAGAGACAGAGAGAGAGAGAGAGAGAGAGAGAGAGAAAAGGTTGGTAAAACAGGTCCAGGGGATATGCAGCAGGTGGAAAACAGCATTGTTTAGATCAGTGATCAGTACTGCTTGTCAGGACTGTGCAGTAATTTCTGTCCCTGTGGAAATGTAGAGGTGAGCTGTTATATGCTGTGGGACTGCCAGTCCTGTCTGATCACTGGAGAGTTCCCTCATCCACACCGTGACAGCGCTCCCTTGGCTGCCTCTTTGCGATGCCCGAATTTCATTACTCTCAGTATAATGAAGCCCTTCTCCAAGAGGACACGGCTCACTCTGGAATACCTGCAGAGTCTTAGCTCCTTTCGCTTTAGTAAAAAAAGAAGAGAGAAGCACAGTGATTAGGAACAGCAGTAAGAGATGGACAGAGGAAGAAGAAAGAGTAGGAGAAAAATGAATACATTGTTAAGTCGATTTATAGTGAGGTACTGTCCAGATTTGTAATACAGCAGTGTAGAGATTGCTTGACTGGGTGTACTAAGGATTTAAGGTGTTTAAGTGGTTTTAGGTCATCTGAATACGTGAGGGGTGAAGGGAGCTGGGAGGTGGTGCGCGTCCCCAATAGTAGATAATTTTGAGGACGCCACTGTGCTGAACTCTGGCCTTTAAACACTGCTAAGACAGATAAAGCCTCAGAGCTGCTATCAATGCCCTCCAGCCACACCGATGATCCACATCCACACCTGCTATTGATCTGTGCAGCAACGATCGTGGCTCACTGTGACAGAGAACATGACAGGCCTCTGGCTTTTTCACTGCGGGACCTGCATGATAGTCACTGGCAGTCATTTTAAGATCAATTTCTGGCAGTAAGTGTAAAATATTGTTATAATGAAATGCAAAATGTCCAAAGTTCATACTTATCCTGATTATAAAACAAAATCTGCATTACTTTCCATTCAGTAGTATTTATATGTATTGATATATTTTGTTTGTGTCCATCATATTCTGCAGCCATGCTCTAAGCTACCTGAAATCCTTCTTATGTAAAAATCCCATACATGTCACATGTGATCACTAATTTTTCACATGTAAGTCTGTGATTAATGTGACCTGTAAAGGTGTATTTCATTATTATTATTATTATTATTATTATTATTATTATTATTATTATTATTATTATTTTACAAGCAATTAAAGCATGTCCTACATGTGAAAGAAAACATATCATGTGTAAATTCAATAAATGTGTGAAATAAAGTATGCAAAAAAAAAAAAAAAAAAATCACGTGAAGGTCATGTGACTTTTCTATAAGGGACCGCAAGAAAAATATAGACACCAATAGACAAAGTATAAACACAAACTGCTTTTAGACCTTTTTCTTTTCCATAGAAATTGCATGCTCTAATAAAAGACCATTTATATGCTGAGATGAGCTGGAAGGAGAGTGACAAATGAGCCAAACAAATGACGTTCCTGCTCCACATCAATATAACTTGAGTCTGCTGGTGAGCTGCATCACATCCTCTCACTGCTCCATGGAGCACGGCTGGGGAACTGTTGAGCACTTTTAATTATGTATATAATAAGGTTGGGGTCAACATATTTCATGCCAGGAGAATGATGTGTATTTAATGACTCCAATACATTACCTTCCATGTGTAATCTTACTGACGGAGTGCCTGTAAGTTTAATTACCATTAATCAGCATCAGGGTTTGTCTGTGTGGAGAGAAATAGATGAGACCGTGATTTGCTTCGCGCTGGACTGCTGTTGGGGGTGACACGCAGCACATGCGACAGCTATAGGGAGCTGCCTGATAGATAATGCTCACCTCGAGCCTGCCTAATAAAGCATGTGCCATGTTACAGAGTGTAGTTTTTACAGGGTAAGATGTATTGGGTTAATATAGTTACTCAGTGATGCTTACCTGACTAAAGGCCCTTCATTCCGAATAAAGGCAGGCTGCAATCAGTTATGTTCCTTGACCTGTTTTTTTTTTAATGAATAGTTTTTTGACCTCTGTTGTTGACCCTGGTTGAAAGGTTTAAGAGAGCTCTTTCTTGTTAGCACACAGATAAGTGCAGGGATAGAGTTCACACTGACAACCATTGGCTTAATCAACATATGAACTCTTTCAAATGCAAGTTACTTGAAAAAAAAGAAAAAAGAAGTAATTTTAATGCCTATAAAGTGCTTGTAGCAAATCCAGATTCCTTGGTTAAATTATTAATGCTTTAGTAAATGCACTTTTTCTAACAAACATGCCATTGCAGCAGCAAAATGTAATTCAACAAGTCGTGAGACTTCATTACAAGACTTCCAAATCCTTTTATCCTCTTCACAAACATTTGCACGAATGAATGCAAAGCCAAACATCTGTATTGATGCAAATCCCTCTTATGTTTGTTGATGTGCTCAACTCTCTGTGGTCCTGTGGCAAAACTGAGACAGAAGCGCAGGGGGCGGAACCCCCCTGTAGAGGCCCACAAAACGGCCCTGTGAAAAGCCACATCAATTTCAACCCAGACAAGTGCCGTCACACAGATTAGGCAGCCACAATGCAGCAGGGCCTTATCTCCAGCGGCAGGAGGAGGGCAGCCTGATCTGCGCAGGATGGAAACATTCTCACCACGTAATGGACAAAATCAATTGTTGCCCTCCTCAATCAATGCGGCACCTCGCTTGCTGCTCAGCAGCTTCCTGTGTAACTGCAATTCTCTGCGGCCTGTGATGGTGGTGTGAGGCGGCCATGCGACCAGGCTGAAAACAGATGATAACTGGCCACACGCTTGAATTGTGGTGCAGGTAAAAGTGAGCACGACTCACCTGGGTAATTATTCCTTAGCTTCTCCTGATCAGAGGAAATAGTCTCAGAAACTTCACATTTAAGGCTAAATTCATACACATTCATATCAATACAAACAATAAGCACAGTTACTAAGTAAAACCAACTCACAGTAATTATTCATGATCTCTTGGATCCCTTTTAGAAAAGTACACAGCTCAGCCAGCTGAGTATTTTCAGTAACGAATTATTTTAATCGGAATCCTCTCCAATATGTATTACTAGCAATATATAAATTGATTAAATGAATAAAATAAGACATCTGAATTTTGAATATATTATTCTGGTATGAGGGCATTTGATTAATTAGCATACTTGCTGTCTCATTTAGACACATTCAAAACTCTTCCCAACATCATTTTCCATGCTCCAAAAAATCTGCTGTCACAATTTCTTTTCTCTCCGCCGAGAATTTCACATTGTGAGAACAATGAACCCAAAATGTCTAAGTTATAATTATACCTGCGATGACAGATGACAGTTAAAAACTTAATTTAGAATAAAATCTCCTTTGACTGAGTTGTTCCGTAAAGAGAGGGATCCTTGCTTTATAATGGTAATTACTCTGCCATTTATTATTCTATCAGCGCATGCAATTAAACGAGTGCGCTGAGGACACAGTTGATAATAAAGTGTAGGGAGAGTGAATGCTAATTAACCTTAGAGATGGCTGCTCCTCTCTCTCAGTCTGTGCTGCTTCACCCCTCCACTTCTGCTTCGCTGCACTCCAGCACTTGGTGCCATGACTCAGTCAGATGGTAACACCAAGCTGCCTGACCACCAGGCCACGGTTAGCTGAAGAAGCCAAAGACACAGCAATCACTGAATAAAACAACTCAGGGCAGTGGTACTGTAGTGCAGTGGTTAAAATGTAGGGCTACTGATCAAGGACTAAGCAAGGCCCTTAACCCTCAATTGTTCAGTTGTATTAAAAAATGGAAATAAAAGTAAGTTGCTCTAGACAAGGGTGTTTGCGAAATGCCATAAATGTATATTATAATATGATACCAATGATCATAGGTTAACCAAGTTGTTTCAGGATGATGACTACAACACACACATTGGGGTAATAATAATTTTGGTTGGGGTAATAATAATAATAATAATAATAATAATAATAATAATAATAATAATAAGTAAAGATAACAAATGAAAATGAAAATTTATAGTTTAAAGAACCTATGAATAAGATATTTACATTTTATTTTCCTATACTTTACCTATATAGAATGAAAAAGTTAGAGTGATTTTATAAAACAACAACAGCATTAAAAAGCCACAATAAAATTTGATCATACAGGCTCAAACATTTCTTACAAGAATGATTTAAAAAAAAAAAAAAAAAAAAGAAATGACTGCATGTACTCAATCAAGTAAAGAAAAATGAGTGCTTGGTGAATAAGTTCTTGACAGAGCCTCTTTCACCTTTATATCTTCTTTTGTGAGAATGGCTTTAATGTTTCGTGCCTGCGTTTTATGGCTCAAAATGAAAAATGCTTGAAAGTCTGCCAAAAAACCCTTCTTTGTCAATCACTTATTCTGTGGCCCTTTTAAGTGGATTTCCCCCTTTTCGTAACCAGTGGGACACCTGACAGTATGGGACAAAGCGGTGCCTCCTCATCAGAACAATGTGTGAGTGTGTGTGTGTATGGGGGGACGGGTGGGGGGTGGGGTTGAGTTGAGGGGCAATTATGAGATTAAGCCCACATGCTTTCAGCTGGACTTGATTCAAAGAATAGAATCGGAGACCCACTTCCTCACGCCGATCCTGATCCTGACAGCTTTCAATGGCTGGATCCGCACATCATTATTCACAAACTTCCTGTTTGTTCTGTCCAAAAGAGCCCCATGCCCTCAAAACTATTATTGCAATTCCACAAGTTTATAAACTCTGAACAGTAGCATGTGATTTCTTCTTATATGCAGTGCTGTATTTGAGTGAAAGTTTTTTACTTTTTCTATGACATACAGGTCCATCCATTTCTACAGCTACAGCTATCTCTCAGCATTTCACATATAATCCTCAGACCTTCATCCTGCAACTTGTGATGTTTTCAAACTGGTGGATAGTTCTTAGAAGAGGGAGAAAATCCGATCCTGGATAATAGCAAGTTATCAATAATAGGCGGATGCTGTCGGTCTTAGCTGTGTGCACATTATTTGCATCCCTCTGGTATCACATTCTCTTCAGACTCTGGAGTAATGATTCTCAAATCATTCTTGCCACACTAGTCAAGGGCTGCGATCCTGTGAATAGCCCATTGTACCTGCGACTGTAATTGGTGAAGGTTTGACAGGGCCGAGAGAAGCAGCAATATAACAAAGAAGCTCTTCCACCAACGCTGAGGGATGATTTTCATAATGTTGGCACAGAGACGCTAAATGAGCACAGAGGTCTCAGGGTCCTGGCACTGAGTGACATGCGACCAGTGACACACTCTCTCTGAGGGCTGCAAAACACACAGCCTGCTTTGACTACACACACATAGCAGCGTCAATTAAGAGATTTGATGCTCTGTCAACACTGCTTTCACGACCAATTTGAAGTAACTTTATGACGTATTTCATAATTTTACAATATCAAAAGTCACTCCCAATTATTTGTCCACGAACAAACAACTTGACAAATGAACTGGAAAAATGTTAATGTCAATGCATCAATTTAGAGTTTTTTGGGTTTTTTTTTTTTTGGCAAGTCATTTTAACATATTTTGACATGAATACAATTATGTTGCGAAAATAATGGCTTGTAGAAGTGTCATGTTGCCAGGTGTTAAGGAAATGGTGTGAATTTGAAGTTGATAGGCTAAAGTTCACTGAAAATAACAGACCTACACACACACACAAACACACACACAACTATGTATCGGAAAGGATTTGACAAGACAATTCTTCTAAATTACACACACACACACACACACACACACACACACACACACACACACAATTTTTAAATAATTAAATAAATAATGATACAATATGTTAGTAATTATGTTAGTGAGTATTTTTTAATCACAGTACCTCTTTATGGTTTTCAGTCTGACAGTGTGTCTTTATTAACCTCTCCCTATCTCTCTCTCCTATATATTTCCTTGGCAGTCCAAAATTTAAATGTTAATCTGTACCTAAAGATAAAAACATATTAGTTATATCTTAATGTAATAACAAATATGTATAATGACGTAAGTACAATATAAAAATACAAGCATATGCAACTCTGAGAGCTCTGATAGAGAGAGTGAGAGAGAGAGAGAGAGAGAGAGAGAGAGAGAGAGAGAGAGAGAGACTGAATGAGCAGTATGGGAGTCTAATCCCTGTCCTAACATCCTGTGGTGAGTGGCTCATTTCTCAAATCACCACTAATAGGAAGATTCAGCACTTTCTGCCCTGTGTCTTTCTATCTGAACAAATGATGCCTGAAATTTTTATTCTTTTTATGATGGGATTTCAATAGCCTTCACTGCAAATCTAGTGGAAATTTTTGCATATCAAATGGGAAAAATTAAATGTTAACCATGTTTTAATGTGATTAAGGCTGACAGAGACATTATTTCTGCTAATCACTCAGAAACTGAAAAGCTCAAACACGGCCGCAGAACACACCAGGCTCTGTCTGTGCTTTTAGAAACACTTTAGCACTGTTTATAGGATTACACTCTGCAACACAGCTACATGTCAAATACATTGTACTTCAGATCATTTTAAACGAAGAAAACACATGCACTTAACATGTTAGAAACAGCTTTAATAATTATGACTGAAGTGAAAAAAAATTTAAGCAGACGATTAGTGCTAGTACGTGAGTGTGGGAGTGCTAGGATGTGAGATTCTTAATGCAATTAGTGGTAATGTTTTGCTTGTGTGTGTGTGTGTGTGTGTGTGTGTTTGTGTGTGCATGTTTGCATGCTCATTTAACTAGGTTACTTTCAGCCCCCATTTGATAGAGGTGGCCTCAGGCTTCAGCTCTACTTTGATCTTCTTAAATGGCACAGAGCAAGAGCAGAGGAGAGAAGGAGGGAAAGAAGAGGAATAACAGAGCAGGAGGGAGGGAACAGACTGGAGTACAGGTGCTGCTACCTGAACCTGTGTCCTGCCCCTTTGAGTGGCTATATTGAGTGGAGCAGCTTAATTCCCAAAGCTCGAACAGGTAAAGCTCCCACAGTGCCAGCGAGGACAAAGAAAGGCGATGCTGAAGTCTCTAAAGCCTCCATTCTTACACTGAATGCTGACTAGATAGGCTAAACCTCCATCTACACCCCCATAACTTCATTACACTCCCTCTCACAGCTGGACAGAGAATCAAAGGACCTCAGGACATTTTTGTCAACATGGTCTCACGTTTGTAAATGTAGACAAGTTTGCATGAGTGAATTGTTATGAAGAGAATTGAATATGATTGGGTTGGTGTTCTTTGCATTCATCAGTTCTGGAGAAGATTATAACACAAATTCACTCATCTAGACTTACTACAGGGTATCCCAAAAGTCTCCATACATAGGCGAAATTAACACTTTTGAGTTAATAACATCTTCTAAAAAATGTTCATACTTAGTTTAAAATGTTTTTTTTAATGCCTTTGGTAAAAGAAGAACATATTGAAATCATTCTGAACCATCACTCAACCATGGCTGGTTCAGGAAGCTGTCGCAAGGTTGTGATGGACTTTAACATGAAACATGGCGAGCACATCACAGACGACACTGTTGCCAAACTTCTTAACAAATTGAAGAAGACTGGAAGTGTTGCAGACCAACCGAGAAGTGGACGTCCATGAACATCCACTGACGAAGGCACAACCGACATGGTGCTGGCAAACATACTCCTCTATGTATGAAGAATTTTGGGACATCCTGTATTATGATATATTCACTGAATGTCTAAAAAACCTTAGTTAGTACTTTAAAGACCCAAAGTAAGGTTCTTAAGAGTGATATCAGGAGAAACTTTTCCAATCCCACTAATATCCTTATAGGGTTCACTTTAACCTGGAAAGGGATGATATCGTGCAGAGCCAATACACTGCTGAAGAACTATGTACTATGAAAATGGTTCTTGAACGGTCCTTTCCAGAACCTATGGTGCTGTAAAGACCAATTGAAGAAACTTTATTTTTAAGAGTGTTGTCATGTTCATTTGAGTCTGTTAAAGTGGTGTGCTCAGAATTTCAACTGGGTGCTCAGCTATATCATTGTAAAAAAAATGAGCAAACTAATGCACATGAGCCAAAGCTGAAAAATGTGAGCTTTCTTGCACTTTTCTTACTTTCATTTTTCTGACTGCAGCTGATGATCAGCTTGGTGTGACATGATCTTATCAGACATGCTTCCACTACATCTTCACTGCTGTTCCCTTTCTCCCAACTTCTCCTCTTCTCTAGATACACTAGAGGCTGTTAGTTTTCAGCTTTGGCTGGCCTGCATGCGTGCTATCCACCAACTCATCAGCAAAAACCTCAACTATTCCTTTCTTCCCCCTTTTTTTCCATCTCGCTCTCAGCTGACCAACGTCATCCTCTGTTTAAAACTGCCTCTTGTTTCTCTTTTGCTATTTCTTATTTCAAACATCGAAATCCTCTCTTGGTTGTGCCAGGTGTATGAGGTGAGTGCATAAGCCCCCCTGGGTGAGCGGAGTGATGGAAGGATGAGAGGAAGAGGGGATGAGCTGATGGAGGAGTGTGAACAGGAGGAGTGTAGAGGGCACAGTGGGACTCCTTTCATCCTCACAGCAGTGAGTGGCTGCAAGGACACAAGAGCAGCCGCTTTCTGCACTCTGTGAACATGCACACACGTACAACACACGTGCGTACGCATACACACAGTCTGCAGACAGGCCAGTTCTACCCTGAGAGGAAATGGTTTCCACTCTCCCTGACCCTCTTTATGGCTCTTTCAGCCTCCAATTGTGTCTATGTTACTCTATGTTACTGTTTCTTTCTCTCTCGCTCTCGCTCTCTCTCTCTCTCTCTCTCTCTCTCTCTTTTGTCTACATCCTACATATTTCCTTTACAGTCCAGTAGCTGATCAAGTACCAGAAAGGAGACTAAAAGAAAGTGACAAAGCTCAGAAATACCTCATTATCTGTGTAATCTACATCACTCTCTCTCTCTCACACACACACACACACACACACACACACACACACACACACACACACAGCGAGAGAGAGAGCTTTTAATCATAAAAGTTCCAGTGCTCCAAGGGATTTTTTTTAAAAAAGAGAGCGACCACAAGACCTTGAAAAATAAAGATAAGAAAATACACAAAAATACATCAGAAAATACACATGCAATGCACACCTCCCAAACACATTCCCCACACACATACAAGCACATACTCACTTCATAAGAGGAATCTGAATAAAAAAAAAACAACAAAGGATAAGAGAAAATAAAGTCGTACAAAGGACATACAAAATCCAAAGTTAATTCCCCTGGATGCACTTAAAGACAAGTCTCAAAGAAACTCTCCATTTTAAGGCAATACAAACCCTTAAAATTTAACCCTGTAATGAGTGCCCTATCAGATGGTTCTGAGCCTCATTGACCCTGTAACTTTCTCTAACAAAGAACACAGAATCCAGATCAGCACTGCTTTATAGCCCAATACATATTCCAATCAGATCACCAACAAAAAACTTGAGTTAGGATTACAATGTTACCAGATGGTAATGAGAGATATGAATGGGCCTATTTCCTCCAATTTCCATCTTAGTCCTCAAAGATTAAACCTGTCCAGATTTGTAGGAGAACGCACAGTAATAAAGGATTCCAAGCTAGATAAAGGATATAAATCCTTTATAGAAGAATTCATTCACTGCCATCAAGATAAGGTAATATTAAACGGTAGAAAAAATCCAAAAGTGTTAAAAGATCCCCACTGGTGGAGTGTCTCCTTACAAAGCAGAGACAGACAGATACAGATCCTGACCTGGTTCAGAGTCAGTGCCTCACCATCGAAAAGGGCAGATAGAGAAACAACTAGTTGTCCTAAGAGGAGAGACTGCACAACTCATTTCAAAACACATCATTTTCAGGCACAAATCTCTAATCAACTTCATGACTTTACAAATCTGAGTAATTTGGGGATGGGCACAGAGCATCACTCGCTTCAAAATATGTAACAACATGCCACTGATTGAAAGACAGCATATGACACCTCCCCTTTCCTAACTAAACCCCCGACCACCATCCCACCCCCACAATCCCTTCTCTTATTATAGCCCTTATTACTGATACTGATTTTAAGGGTTAGTATTAATATTCTTACTATAATTATTATTCTAACCACTGTTATGAGTATTGTTATTATTGTTGAGTATTGTTATTATTATTTCTACTGCTTTTAGTATTTAATATTATTACCATCTGTATTTTCTGTCATTTTTGTTGTTAATGTTTTTATGTACACATATACAAGCCACTCTGAAAGGAATTGAACATGCAAATGCATGGCCACACACACACACACACACACACACACACACACACACACGCGTGTGCTTTAAAATCACACACACTGAAGCGTTCCCTGTAAAACATTGTCCTCTAAATGACCGGAGCCACATTATCATAGCCAGAGTGTGGCTTGTTCGCAATTTGTGACAAAAATGAACTGGGGATAAAAAAAGAAAAGAAATAAAACAATAACCCTCTCAAGAATACCTCTCCCAAAATAATTCTGTACCGAGGGCAACCGTGCTGTCACTCAGCAGAAGTGACTGCAGGGAGGGGGGGGGGGGGGGGGGGGGCGGTGAGGCAGAGAGGCAAAGAGAGCAGGAGAGAGGAGGGGAATCATCAAGATGTGACAATTGTGACAAGAGCAGGGAAAGTGTTGCAGCACGCATTTCTCCGTCTCTCGCCCGGCCCCGGCGGTGACAGCTTAATGTGAACCACATGCAATATTTATTCTCATCCACTGTCAGACTGTCGAGTCGTCCGACGGAGTATAAAGAATGTCACTTATTAGAATAAAGGCAGAGGAATGAACGGTAATCAAGGACATGTGTACATCAGGCCTACTGTCGCCCTCCCAGCCCTTGCTCTAGCGTGCAGCTCTCGCTCTGATAACAAGCTTTCAGGAGTGCTATGTGGCGGTGCTAAATTCATTTATTTATCTCATTAGGACTGGCAGGCCGCAGGACTCAGGCTGTGACATCTGTATTTTGTTATAGCCCTTATCACCAAGCTAATAAACAAAGCTGCTCACCACAGCGCTGGCGATTGCACGCTATCATTAGCCTGATTAAAAACACATGGAATCTCCATATCAAAAAAGTGAGGATGGGAATTTGAGGAAGAGCTCTACAATAAAGTCATCAAAAAATGAAGTCATTTGAAAAATGAATGATTCACTCATAAAGGAAAGAAGGTGAGTCACAGAGATATTAGAAAATGTGTTTTGCCACGGGTCAAATAGATGGATTTGCTTTTTTATTTTTATTTTTTAAATCTGATGTCAAGCTTAGTTTTCCCACGACCTTTGTAAACCTTTGTCAATTTTTTCCACCCAGAAAATTCTTCCCAATACTCCTTAGAGTTTACCATGAGAAGGCTACATTTCTGGATATAACAAAAAGAAGGTGATGTGAGCTTGTTGACAGGTTAACCCATTAAGAGTTAAAGATTTGAAAGAGATTCTTAGCAAAGATCATTGTGAGGACAAGCATTTAATGGGTTGTATTTGATCCCACTGAATGCCTTTAACCTCTGATTACTATCTCTGGTGGTAGTGCAGGTAATACATGAGCAGCACACTGCATTTATCAGTGTCTCTATCCCACAGACTGAGCATTTCTCAGAACAACAAGAAGGCCTCAGGCACCATCGCTCCTCAAATGAGTCCTGTTGGGGAAAGACAGCAGGTCTGAGGCTCTTAGTTAAGATCTCATTACTGATAATGCTGGTACAAACACTTTCAGATGGACAAAATAAACGCACACATACACACAAAAAGATCTCACAGATACCTACCGACAATAGAAACTCTTTAAGAACAGACATTTATATATGTGCACAGAGAGAGAGAGAGAGAGAGAGAGAGAGAGAAAACTTCATTAGTGACATCTGCTTCTGTTTAAACTCTACAGTCTTACTCAACTCTTTCTCACTCATTACTAAACCTTTAGCTACAAGCTCCCAATAGCTGCTCTAGCAGACAACAGGAACTCTCCATGTGGAAAAATAGTTTTTTGTATTGTTTTAATCAAAATTCCACAGTTCCCTAGAGATGGAGGCTGAGCGAGACATTCCTGTGTAGGACATTATGGAAACTCAAGCCTTAGACATCATTTCAGAATCACTTTGAAACCTCAAACCATTGATAAAATGCCAGCAGTTCCAAAAACATGAATGGAGCTGGTGGTTTTGCAATCTATAAAGTGGCAGTTTGACTGAATTGTGCCATAACATCCTTAATTCACTTTGTAGTTTAAATATATCAATCCATCCATCCATCTTCCACCACTTACTCCTTTTCAGGGTCACGGGAAACTGGAGCCTATCCCAAGAAGCATCGGGCACAAGGCAGGGTACACATTGCCCAGGGCACATTCACTTATATATTTCTCTCTCACACACACATACATACAGTGCCTTGCGAAAGTATTCGGCCCCCTTGAACTGTTCGACCTTTTGCCACATTTCAGGCCTCAAACATAAAGATATAAAACTGTAATTTTTTGTGAAGAATCAACAACAGGTGGGACACAATCATGAAGTGGAACCAAATTTATTGGATATTTCAAACTTTTTCAACAAATAAAAAACTGAAAAATTGGGTGAGCAAAATTATTCAGCCCCTTTACTTTCAGTGCAGTAAACTCTCTCCGGAAGTTCAGTGAGGTCTCTGAATGATCCAATGTTGACCTAAATGTCTAATGTTGATAAATACAATCCACCTGTGTGTAATCAAGTCTCCATATAAATGCACCTGCTC
>JAFFST010054722.1:27277-38874 GCA_022414735.1 Noturus placidus | reverse complement strand
CTTGAACTGTTCGAACTTTTGCCACATTTCAGGCCTCAAACATAAAGATATAAAACTGTAATTTTTTGTGAAGAATCAACAACAGGTGGGACACAATCATGAAGTGGAACGAAATTTATTGGATATTTCAAACTTTTTCAACAAATAAAAAACTGAATTGAGAGAGTTCATTGAGAGAACCCGGAATTCCGACATGTACTGTGACATACGGAAGCAGAGACTGGGCCGCAGTGCAGTATTCCAGCATGATAACAACCCCAAACACACCTCCAAGACGAACACTGCCTTGCTAAAGCACTTTGAGAAGCTACTTTTAAAGGCGCTTTATAAAATGAAGATTATTATTATTATATTATTATTATTAAAGAAGCTGAGGGTGAAGGTGATAGACTGGCCAAGCATGTTTCCAGACCTAAACCCTATTGAGCAGCTGTGGGGCATCCTCAAATGGAAGGTGGAGTAGCACAAGGTCTCTAACATCCACCAGCTACGTGATGTCGTCATTGAGGAGTGGAAGAGGACTCCAGTGGCAACCTATGAAGCTCTGGTGAACTCCATGCCCAAGAGGGTTAAGGCAGTGCTGGAAAATAATGGTGGCCACACAAAATATTGACACTTTGGGCCCAATTTGGATATTTTCACTTAGTTGTGTATTCACTTTTGTTGCCAGTGGTTTAGACATTAATGTCTGTGTGTTGAGTTATTTTGAGGGGACAGCAAATTTACACTGTTACACAAGCTGTACACTCACTACTTTACATTGTAGCAAAGTGTCATTTCTTCAGTGTTGTCACATGCAAAGATATAATCAAATATTTACAAAAATGTAAGGGATGTACTCACTTTTGTGAGATACTGTACATCTAGACACAGTACAAACTTCCTAACTGGAGTAGGGGTCAGTGTGTTGTGCTAAATTGATGCACCAGTGAATGTTTTGAGCTGGGGTGTGAGTGGTTGAGGTTTCGAGAGCAAACCCTTGACTTCTTGTCGGCTTTCTTGCTCTAGGTCAAGACTAGGGACTCATAAGAATAGTAATCAATCATAATAGTCTTGCTCCTTTCTAAAAAATGAGCATTCAAATGAGCAATGCAACTACAAAGCATGTTGTAAATTGTTTGAACAGATTTATTTAACTACCAAGTCAATTATTCACAATTCTCCAAGTCAATTATTCACAATTCTCTATACAATTAAAAAAGGAATAAAGTGACACAACTGAGGAAAATGGCATTTTTGCAAAGACATGATCTTCAGATTCAGCTCCATTCAGCTGAGATTCATGGCTTCAAGCCCTTAATCTAGTAATCGGCCAAGCGTCTGAGAGAGAGAAAGACTTTCTCGATCATATCGCTACATGATGCAGGATTCTGTCAGACATCCTGAATGTATTATTACTGTTTTATTTTTTTCTCAGTCACACATCTGAGTTGTATACTCAAAGCTATATATAGTTTTGGACATAAAAGACTTTTAGAAAATTTCAGCTTCAGGCAAGCTTAAGGCATGCACGACTGTGTATCTGTCAGTCCTATTCATATTAAAGACTTGGATTGTAATTTATCTTGTTGTTTGCTCTGCATGGCCTTTCGCTATGTCATCATCTGAACTGTGTGTGTGTGAGAGAGGCTCAGGTAGGGCTGGCGACAGCCAAATGGCAGCATGGCGTCTGTGAGGCAGATCGACTCTATTAGTGAGCAGAGAGCTGCATTTATTGTCCAATTAGAGGCAGGCACATTTACCTGTAATCACCTGATACAGGTGTGAGCCTCGCTCTGCTCCTTCGGCCACGGGAAGCCACTCATTGGCTGTCAGAGCTCAGTGCTTTGATCTCAGCATTGTTCCAACTAGAGCGCCTCAGGCCTCTCCGGCTCCGAGACGCACTCCTGCGCTCCAAACGCTAAAGGAAAAGATTTATTGCCCGTCATACAACTTGAAGCACACAGACTCACAAATACGCACATGCACGCTACATGTAGAAGTTTTTTCATTGGTGACTGATCATCTAGCAGTCATGAATCACCTGATTTATGTTGCGGTGGATGACAGAGACAGAGAGGCTCTGAGGAGTGGCATGAGGAGTCATACAGAAACAACTTCCTTTGTTTGACATAAAAAGCCAGCCAGAAAAACAAGCTGCTTACATGTAAACACAAAGAGCATGAACGTTTAGTCAGTTTACAACTACAGCGGATATATATATAGTGTCCAAAAGCATGTGTAGACTACTAGGAACTAATTGTATTTCATAAGTTAAAAAAAATTGTTACATTTATGGAATATTACAACAGTCTTCAAGTTTTCAATGCAAAACACAGAGAACAACATGAATCGACTGAATATCAGGAGTTAAAAGGTGACACCATTTAATAACGTGAGATAGGAAATATATGATGCCAACTCTGAATATTGACATATGATTTGTGCCTCTATTTAAAACTATATATTCTTGCTTTTTTGTTGTATTTTTTTTTTTGATAAGTCACTGAATAACAGTCCAGCTGTTAGTGGACATTAGGGACATAGTGTTTTGAACTCAGCAGTCTGTCTCAAAACCTGTACATGTTTGTGTGTGTGTGTGTGTGTGTGTGTGTGTGTGTGTGTGTGTGTGTGTGTGTGTGTGTGAGTTGATGACATCAAAATAAACTAGACCATTTACAATAGAAGAATGCCATAAAACCAAGAGACACTGTGGCGGCACATAATTCTGTATGAAGTCATTATTAAAGGAAGTGAAGTCGTTTCCTGCTGGTGATGAGACACAGATGAGCCAATCACAGGCAGGTATATAGTTATAAGCATCTGACAAACATCATGTTAGTGGAGGAGAACTCTGGGCAAATCCAGCCTTCAACTGTGAACTAAAATAAACAATGATAAGTTTAACTTTACATTTCAGGTTCATGTATAATGCTTTTTAATACAATCTGTAATATTGTAATATTTTCTGCAGAATCCAATATCTAAAACCTGTGAAGAAAAAAAAGACAAACTATGACACAATGGTATATTCATAATGGTTAAATAATGTGCAACAACAACAACAAACACTACAGAAACCAATTTCTCACCCATAAGTCTTCAGGGCTGAGAACCTGTCACTCAGATACAGCATGGGAATTGAAAACAAAATACTTTACCTGTGAAGTGATGCCTGTCCTAGCTGTCAGAGTACCTCAAAAAGGCATTTTCTTTGAGCAACTGGCATTTACCATGTTGATTTCCAGTGTACAAATATATTTTTTTGGTCTTTGATATCTTAAGAAAATGATACATTTTAATGGGGGAATAGGAAACATGTGGCCACAGAACTATAATGAAGTCCAGAATATCAGGCAGGGATGGCTCAGTGTGGTGAGATGGAGTGACTCACAAGGCAACTAATCAAGAGAAACTCTATAATATGTAGTACAGCTCCAGGCATTAAGCTAATGAGAGCAGTGAGTGAGTGAATGCATGCATGTACCACCTTATTTATAAAAACAAAACAAAAAACAATTTTTGTACCTCTGTAACTTCATAAATGTCCAAATGAATTATTTTAAAATAAATGTCTTAGAGGTAAAACCATGAATTACTAACCACATTATGTCATATAATGATGTGATATAATGATAGAATGTGAGCAGCAGTACTGTATTTTTATGAGGTGAGATGTCGAGCTTGGGTAGTGTAGATTTGTGTAAGCAAAATCCGTTATGTGTGTTAAGCTAAAAACATTTAGATCTGTTATAGACATAGAGAAGAGCTGTTTTCAAAATTGAGCATCTCAAAACCCTCGACCAAACAGCTCCCCCTCCCCTCAAGGGTCATGCTGGGAGAAAAATCGAAGCTAAGCCAAAAGAAAACGTTGTCTCTGCTCGGCAGGAGTGCCTATAAACTCTTCAGATCAGTATCAACACAGATGTCATTAGTTTGCTCAAAAATAATGCAGAAAATATCCCTAAAAGCACACCATGCACTTGAGCTGGTGACTTGCAGAGCAGAAGCTCCAAACTGGAGATATTGCCTCAAGCACCAATGATATGACAGGACACAGGACCATGAATACATTTAATGGAAGATTAAAGGCCTACCTCCCTTCTGTTCTGCTGGGGACAGTGGCGAACATGTTCCTTTTCATCCGAAGGCTGGTGCTTGATTCTGCACATTATGTCCTGTTTGGGATTAAAGGTGAATGAAGAAGCAGCCATTAAAGAAGATGAAACAGAATATAAAAACAGCAGGATCCTGGGTAATTATTTCCTAAATGCACGGCATGCTGATACAGTGCAGAACAATGCTGCTCACTTGGCTGTATACAGCATAGAGGGGCCAGGAGCATAACAGGAATGACACAACCACAGTACAAAATACACATGTATGTAAACAGCTAATGGGCACTTGTGTGTACATATACAGTACTGTGCAGTAGTCTTAGGCATATGCAAAGAAATGCTGTAGAGCAAAGATGCCTTCAAACTTAATGCAATTCAATGTTTCTACATTTTAAAAAAATACCATGAAGAGCAGTAAACAGAAATAAGGGACTATGTTTACATGGACAGCAGTAATCTATTTATTGACCTTACTCCGATTAAAATAATAATGTGATTAAGGTGTTTACATGAGTCGCTTTTAGAATACTACTTTCATGTACACACTTTACATGTTATGGAACATAATTAGATTAACGGCACACGTCATTACGTCACCGCGCCACGCTGTCTGACGTCCCTCCAGAATTTCACGTATCAACATACAGTTCGTCTTCGTTATGGTACCGTACACAGTTTTGGGTGTTTTATTTAATTTTTTTACGAACACTAAGTGCAGTTAATTGTCATGCTGTACGTGCTAATAAACCACTGTTTGAAGCCGTGGGCTGCGTCTATATAGTAGCCGAGATACATGTATTTTTCCCCACTACAGGCCTATAGTAGGAAAGTATGCGGTTTGGGATGCATCTGTACTCTCTTGTTCACTGTAAAATGTTGAGAACTGCCGTGTGTGATCGTGTTCTGTCGCAAAATGCGGTGAAAACTCTCACACGACGTTCTTAATGTGATTAAGGAGTTTAGATGTCTGTAATACACGTCCATAATGCGACTAAAACAGGAGTACTCCACACGTCTTAATTCGATTAGAGCTTAATTCGAGTATGACCTTAATTAGATTAAGGTAATTAAAAAATTGCTGTTTACATGGTAGTTTCTTAATCACAGTATTGTCTTAATCGAGTTAATAGTGGATTACTGTTGTCCATTTTAAGGCACTGAATGAAACAAAGTCAATATTTGTTGTGTCGCCAATTTTCTTAAAAAAATTATATTAATAGTGTCAGGTAGAATTAATGCGGTTTTATAAGAAAATGAGCTGTAAGTTTTATTGAGCATCTTGTAGAACCAGCCACAGTTCTTCTGGAGACTTTGACTGTCGCACTTGCTTCTTATTTTTCCAGCAAAACCCAGCAGCCTTCATTGTGTTTTTTGTCTGAAAAGTGTCTCTTACATAATATGCTGCTTTATTAACTGACATGCAAACATTTTTCTACACCACTTTTCTACATTTGTGCTGGAAAAGTAATGTTTGGATATCTAAAATGTTTTTTTTTTTGTACTGACTCGGTAATGCGGAATTCATAAAATGAAAATCTATAACATAGTTTCTACTTAAAAAAGATAGAGTGCCTAAAACCTTACTTACACACACACACACACACACACAGCAACACGTGTACTAACTCTCTTTAAATTGCACCTATTATGCTATATAAACATGTCTAAATTTGTTTTAGAGGCCTCATACAATAGGTTTACACATGCATCTAAAGTCAAAAAACACTTTCATTTACTCATAATTAACATTGTAGCATCACCTCCTTTTCTGGGTGTCACAAAGAATTCACTGATCTATTCACTCTAAACTCCTCCTTTCAGAGACACTACTCTGCTCTGATTGGTCAGATGTCTCAGTCTGTTGTGATTGGTCCACCACTTAGAGTGCGTTTTGGAAAGGAAACGCCTACTACCGTACCTGAATTATATATAATGTATGTAATTAAATGTAATAATGTCGGTGTTACCATATCAATTTAAGCCTAAGTCCGATAGCGATACATCGGAAGATCAACCCGAACCACCATCGCAAGCACAATGAGAACAGGACGTTTAACTGGTAAGATTATATGTCATTTGGCAATAACGTTAGTTAGCCGGTTAGCAGAGGCTGACAGCTGTGCACTGGCTGTACACGTATACAACACAAAACACTCAGTAGAAAATACATACTTAAATAATTAATCATACATACAGGTCATGATCCAAAGGTGCAAGATGGTCCAAATACAGTGGGTACGGCTCCATCTTTAATGAATAAATCCCGGGATTAGCAAATCCTGTGTTGACTTCAGGTAGATTTGAGAAGCAGTCCTCAGTGAAAGGACTTGAACACAAACAAAATCGTTTTAAAATGAACTCTAACACGTGACGTGCAAAGTGGTTTTGCTTTTGCAGTGCAGAAAACAACGTCTTCTAGTCACGAACCGAACTCTTTCAGGACCCAACCTCAGCTGTCCTGTTTGAGAGCGGGTCAAAGTACACGTTGTTCACGAGCAGCCAATGAAAACATAAGAAGGGGATTTTTGTTACAAACCTACTTAGGTTAGTACAGGAACTAAGTCTGGAATTACTGACGATTCGTTGTTCAGAATCGGTTCCTTCTTTTGGGAGTCAATAACCCCGTTTTCGTGCGCTTTGATTTTTGAAACCTTGCAGACTTATTTTACATTCACAATCAGCTCTATAACACACTATATGAAAGGTAATATCTAAAAAAAAAAAAAAAAAAAAGAACAGAAAAAAAGCATAATAGGTGCACTTTAAACGTTAACTTGGTTTGAATAAGAGTCTTTGAATAAAAGGATTAAGGAGGACTGGGAGTTATTGTTAAGGCTTCAGTTCCCCTCTGATTCTCTGCAGTGTACTGTCAGACAGACTATATGCTACAGTAAGGTATTAATTAACAGTCCTGTACAAGCAAGTCTCAGACCTACACAGTGCTGCTCAGAGCTGTTGTGAGTTAAGACCACAGGCGTATGTGAGCCATGAAAGGCTCTGGAAGCAGGAATGGGTGGGAAATAGGGGAGGGAGACTGTTATAAAATTTGCAATAAAGAAATTGAGCCTATTATTGTTGATGCAGCTCTGCAAAAATTAGCGGAACACATTCTTTTTGTTCCTGTCAACTTAACCTCCCCCTTCGTAAAAAAAAAGAGCCCTCCTCCAGCCCCTGAAACAGCCCTCTGCCTCCCTTCTCCCCCTCCTCCATCCTCCCCTTTTCCCCTCAGCCCTTCCCTGCACTTCACAATCCCTTGCTCCTTTTGAAATGAAGAGGAAAGGAAGGCTGCTGCTGCCTCAATTACACAAAGGCTCAGTGATCCTCGGCTGGCTGCATTCAGTCTCCCCTCGGCCCTCTCTGCAGGAATTCTAAAAGACTTTTAGCCACGTGGGCCGAACATGGGCCACCCTCTCTCACGTCCTCACCCCTTCTGTCTCTCTTCCTTTCTAACTGCAAACTAGCTCCCTCTCGGTCTTTTCTATTGCGTTCTCTCTCTCTCTCTCTCTCTCTCTCTCTCTCTCTCTCTCTCTCTTCGAGAAATTAATCATGTGTGAAATGGAAACAGCAAACTGGCGGTGACACAGGCTGAACCCATGCCACGTTGCGCTCATCATCTAGCCGACACAGAGCAGCACCGCTCCGCTAGGCAGGTGTTAATAAAAGACACACATCCTCACACACGCATACACTGATGAACAAACACACAAACCCACTCACGTGCAGCCAGGAAGTTGGGAATTCTGAAGGGATTTAAGATGTTTTATTGTTTGCAATGGACTGAGCCTTCACCCTCTCAGCGGACAGAAGCTCTGAAACAAACATTTTTTTGTGTGGTTTTCTTTATTTTATTTCTCCCTCCATGTTATCTCTAATAGACTGGCATGACACAAACACCCTCTAATTTGACTTTGAATACAGAAGCTTTGTATGGCGCTGTAATTGGACGTATTATAATAAATAGCTTTGGATGCATTATCAGCAAATTCAGGTCAGTAATTAACAAATCTGTTCACGCCTCATCGCACACAATCAGCTCTAACACCGGGCACATCATACTTTTCAATCAACTTAACAGAGGCTTGGGCTGATGTGAAACTGTATACACACATAGAGCATGCACTAATCCATTAATTATAGATGTGCACATCTGTCCAGTAGGAAAAGTTGTTGAAATATGTCAAAAAAAATAAGTTGCATACACTAAGATCATCATCTATAAACACGCACAAGATTAGCAACTATTGATGCAGCCTCTTAACATTATAGAAAGTTGTGCAAAGTCTATAGAAGAAGTAATGCACAGAGTTTGAAGATTATATAGAGGAAACAGTATGAAAGATGTTCTCTGTTGCAGGCTTTTTCATTTCTTCCTAGATGCCAGTCAGCTGAATGTACTAAATCTCTCTTTCACTCTTTAAGAAATTAATCACTCCTACTCCCCCTTTCCTCCTGAACTGCCTTTGATAGGCTCTTTTCTTCAGCATCTAAAAGAGGCCCTTCCATAGATTTCTATTGGCACCAAGCACATACAACATTCGGCAAGAAGTAATGTAGATCATTTTTATTCATTGCCTCAAATTGTCTGCAATTATGTGCGTCAGTGGCCACCTGCTTGTCCTGAATGGCGTCGGGTCTGGCGGAGTTTGTGTGTGTGTGCGTGTGTGTGTGTGCGTGCATGTGTCTGAGTGCTTATGTGTGTGTGAGGAAGATTACACTAACAGGGTCCATGCAGGGCCCCCAGTCGCAGGTGAAATGGCCTTCTTGTTAGGATAATGAGCGGTCAGGGTTTGCGTGTGCCCGGCCTCAAATGGGGTGGCTGAAAAGCAGGATTAGCCCTCCCAGCCCCCACTCACACACGCTCTCCGCTACCATCTACAAACGGGGTCACAGCTTACGCTGCCCTCAACACGACTAACACACGACCTAACACAGGCTGGGGTTTTTATCTGTGCATTTAAAGACGCGAGAGCCAAAGCGGCTGAACACAAACAGACTAAGACGCAGGCACACACCTGGAGAAGCTTGTACTGCTTCATTACACATACACACGGTCTGTGCTACTGTGACAGTGACACATACATATTGAGTATAATAAAATCACCATGCTGTAGAGTGAGAGAAAGGAAGGAAGGAAAAGAAAGAATGGAGGAAGGTAGAAGTGAAATGAGGAAAAGAATGAAAGAAAGACAAAAGGCACATGAGCTGAACTCTGCTGAAGAATATTCTAAACATTTACTGTATTAATATCTACTGTGGTATTGTGGGTCAGCCATTGAACAGCCCTTTCCCACAATGCCATGCTGTGTGCAGTGTGGGAGCTGCACTGAGCGTATGTAGTGCTATGATTTGAGTATTACTTCAGATGAAATGCTGCTGGTGGAAACACTTTCATTAGTGCAGCGTGGTGACCCAGGTTCAGCTTCTGATTAAGTATCTCTCTATTAATGAATTCTGCAGCAGGAAACCCCCTGACCCTCTGGTACTTTCACTCGCTACAGAAACAGAGAGAAATGGGCCAGGGGGAGGAGGAGGAGGAGTGCAGGGGAAGACGGGGAGAAGGAAATATGTATGTTTGTCAGATTAGAACAGTGCAGGTTGGCAAAATGTTTTCAGAATGTTTTCTGTGTGTTCTGAAAATGTTTTTATGAAACATTTAACATTTTTTTCAATATTGCTGCAACATTTCAGTTGTAGGAACTTTAACACAAATGCTTCCTGAACTTCATTTTTAGTCTATCTAGGTACATTGTGTTAGCAGTGCTCTAATCACTTTGTGAAGCAAATCTTAAAGCACATCATTTTACAGCATTATTAGAAAGTTACAGTCTAACCTTCTTACAAGAAATAATAAATAATAATAACTAGATTGAGGTAATAGGGTGTGAACATGCATGTCAAAACCACTGTAAATGTCAACTCATTTTGTGTTTTGATCCATAAACAATTTCAATCATAGTTTGTACTGTCTACTTCATCAAACTATTTATAGCATCAATTCTTACTAGTTGTTCTGCTAATCAGCTAACTATCCAATCAAATAACTTGCTAACTATGCAGAAGAATAAAAGTTTTTCAAACGCAATAATATATATAAATATGCCAGCCTATATCAGCTGTTATGTGTTTGTGAGACTTTGTCTACATAGAGTTCAATTTGGAAGTAGAAATTCAAATGTTATATTTTTTAACACGCTTTGCCATATCTTTGCTGCTTTACTAATATTTCTGTCATTTAGTGTTGGGGGGGGGGGGTGCATCAGATCTACAATTCCTTTTGGACAAGTTCTGCTCCTTTGATTGATGTCGAATCCCACTGACCTACATGGGATCATCTAACAAACTTCACCTAAGTTTATTAAATATTTTCATGGGCTTTCCAAGGGTGGCAAATAAAAATCGAGGAGGTTAAACTGGGCCAATTAATTGGGAAGTTGATTGTGTCCTATGCTTTAGAAATGTTCTGCTCTGAATATAATCGCACACAGAGATCAGCCCAACCTGCAGAATCCTTTCCTACTTTGTATACTAAGATTCTTCAACAGCATAAATATAATAAATTATAAATAATTAGCACTGATAGAGTCTCTGATTTAAAATATATCCATGATCCAAACTATTTTTCCTCTGCAGATTTGGAGGTTTCATGGGTATAGTGTGTTTTGGTAAACTGGAATGTTTGGATGTGTCACAAGGATGCATTATAGTATAGTTATAGGAGTGGAATGATAATCACACTATCCATTGTCACCCACATGAGGATGGGTTCCCTTTTGGTCACCTCAGGAAGTTTTTCCTTGCCACTGTGCCCTCTGATAAATTTAATTCATCATTAGGGATACGTTTAAATTCATATTTCTATCCGGATTTCTGTGAAACTGCATTGTGTTAAAAGTGCTATACAAATTAAATGAATTTCAATAAAATTGATACTGATATGATTAATCATATGGATTTACAATGTATTGTTAATTCATACACATCATGTAATGTAAAACACAAAATCACTTAATGGTACCACTTTTATCACCTCTCTATCTGTATTTTGTGCAATAGATTAACTGAGCAAATGGTAAAGTGTCCTAATCAGGGGAGTGATTAGATAATGGAGCTCTTAAACACTTAAGATCTAATTCTCTGGAGCTGTGAGCAAAAGCTACATGTGTTTGCATGTGCAAACAGCAAACAGCACGGAAACAGAGTCACCTATGTTACTGATTTCGTGACAGTCAAAGACCACAGGGTCTGGGGGACTAATGAGTAATGATGGGAATTCTGAGAGAAGAAATATATAGCTCAACGAGCCAATGTGTTCGTGAATGCTGCATCATTACTAATGAGCTAGTTGATAGAAAGTCTGCATTGAATGTATACATATACAGTGCCTTGCGAAAGTATTCGGCCCCCTTGAACTGTTCGACCTTTTGCCACATTTCAGGCCTCAAACATAAAGATATAAAACTGTAATTTTTTGTGAAGAATCAACAACAGGTGGACACAATC
>JAFFST010054722.1:0-23959 GCA_022414735.1 Noturus placidus | reverse complement strand
TGACACATATATATATATATATATATATATATATATATATATATCTTTCATCACAGGAGCCATGGTAATGTTGGCAAACAAGTTTCAGCAATGCTTCACTGAGAAACTCTTGATGATTCATGCTATGGCTATTTAACTAATTTAACTGACATGACAGACAGTCAGAGGAGAGTTGACTGTAAACAAATAATTCAGGATTTCAACCTCCCCTTACCCCACCCGACAAATAAAAAATCTTTATGCATGTCCAGTTCTTCTCACACACACACACACACACACACACACACACACACACACACACACACACACACACACACAATGATGCTATAAAATCTAATAAAATCATAATACATGCAGCATAAAAAACACATACAACCTACAGCCTTGATTCATGTCAAAGTGCCCTGTTCCTCATCTGAGGCTGAACTATCTGGAAAGAGCTGTCATCAGGCTCTTGGTTGTCCTGCTGAAATGACGTTATCCAATTATTCAGTGCCTAATCAGCCTGTTTTGGTTGTTCTCGTCTCTCTGAGGTACTCCACAATATAAACAGTTCACTTACTGCACACAGAAAGGGGCTAATCAAGGGAATTATTGTTTTGCTGCTCCAATTTGCCAGCTACGAGTTCGGCACTGATTGGGATGAAAATGTGCTATTGTGTGCCCTGTTCATGCTTGAACTTCAAGTGAACATAATGCTATGTGAATCACTCCTGGATGATAAGAGACGTATGAATTAAAAAGAATAACAGAATTCAAGTTGTATTGTATTAATGCATTTTTTTCTTGTGGAGAACTGTAATTGTATTTTTTTAAAACTAATAATTCAAGAAAATCTGAAGACTATTGGGGCACAGGACAAAAAAAAGGCAAAGGAGAACAACTGAACTAAAACTAGAAGAAACATTTAAGATTACAGAATGGACACAAACAGCAAATAAACTTCTGAGAACACATCTGTGACACAAACATTCTTGCTCATCCAAATAAAAGCAGGAGGTCCTTTACGGGGATGAAAGCAATGATGGAAAAATGCCTTGAGCATGGAGTCTAATATAAAACCAGGCCTCTAGGATCGCTCCTCTGCAGGTGCGAGTCGAGATATACTGGTTGATTAACTAAAGATAATTAGAAACTAAAGTTATGTATTTCATTACCTGAACTGAAATTGTTCTGCATGCTATTGGACACTGATTTAAATTTTATTTCTACTAGTTTAGAGACAAATGTTCTCTCTCTTCTGGAAATTACACTAGAATTGATCACCTTGTTCCTTCTTCTTCTCCAAATGCAGACATCCTCAGTGCATCAGAACCGGTCACTCCCATACACAAAAATCCACGAAAAGATGGGACTGGAAACCGATGATGCATTGGAAATGCACCAGACTAAAGGACAAGTGCTCTGGACATAGTCAGAATAGGAAAAACACCTACTCCAGTCACCTTATCTGTGTTCTCAATTATAGCTATAGACACCAGGCAATTTCCTGGCTCAGTCTGACTTTGTCCATTAATTCCATGAATGTCTTCGAGATTTGTGACACATTAATACCTCTATCCCAAACAATCAACGTTAGAATAACAAAGAGTGAAGATGTTCACTTTTAGTAAGAAGATTCCTATTATCTGGAGCTTTTTATATTTTTAAATCTTTTAAAGAGGATTTGTCCTTCCCCAAGGTGGAACTTTATCTAGCACCTCTGACATCTGAGACAAAAAGATGAGATAGAGAGAGAGAGAGAGATTAACTAAAAAATAGGATAAAAAAGGCTTTGCTAAAACATGACTAATGTTATTCTTGCACACTGGGAGCTCTATACAAAATGCACCAAGATGGCTGATGAAAGATTTCTGGTAGGATAAGTTTCCTGGGTATACACTGTGCATGAATGATACAGTATTTCCTGCTGTCAGTTTTGTCCAAAAGCTACCGGTACTGTTACACAAGAAATAACTATGGGTGGTGTGAACCCAGGTGATAAGTCTGCAAAGGTTTTTCATTTGGGCCTGCCCACTGGTCTGATGCTGCATCATTTTCTACCAGAGAACTGGAATTACAATGCAGGTGGATGGAATCCTGGAGAATTCGGGGATAGCTGAGCATTATCTGGAAAGTCTGTGAAAAGCCGTCAGCCTTGGGATGTTTTCACACTTGCACCTTTTTCTGGATGCTAGGTCATTTTGCACCATTTGGGTGTGTTTGGTCAAGTGTGAAAGCTGTTTTTGAACATGGATGCATTCCTGGGAACTGAGCTTGAAAACTGAGGTCTAGGGCTTGCTTCAAGTGCTCAGGTGTGGAACAGACCATGTCTGAAAGCGATCTGCTTTTAGGGCCAAGAAGCAAATGCCATGATTGGTTGAACTTAACATGATGTGGAAAGACATGTGTTCTCAATATTTGGAGTAAAGATGGTATTTAAACAAAAAGCAGTTCTTAAATCCTTGAAAAGCTAAATAAAATATGAAGTAGATGAACATTTAATTAGAACAAAAAATCCCATTTGTGAAAATTACACATACAACAGAACTGACAAGTTAAATTCATCTGTGTGAAAGCAAACTTGCAGTGATAACTACCTCCTGCTAACAGAATCAATTCTGGGTTTGGACCAAGCCCCTAAGGCTTAGCTTCTTAGGGGTTGATCTCTAGTTAATTGTGCTGGAAATAAAATGGATATAAAAAGTTTACACACCCCTGTTAAAATGGCAGGTTTTTGTGAAGTAAAACAATGATAAATCGTTCCAGCTCCTTTTTCACTTATACAAATAAAACAATGAAAAACAATCTGAAACTTTTATAGGGGAAAAAACCACAATAATCTTATTGTATAAGTGTGCACATCCTTAAACTAATACATTCTTGAAGCACCTTTTGATTTTTTACGCCACTCAGTCTTGTGTAAGAGTCTATTACATCTTGATTTAGCAATATTTCCCAAATTGTTAGGGCATCTCCTGTGCACAACATGCTTCAGGTCACCCCACAGATTTTTAGTTCGATTCATGTCTGGACTCTGGCTAGGACATTCAAAGACTTTGATATTTTGGAATGGTTAAGCCATTCCTTTGTTGCTATGGATGTATACTTTGGGCCATTGTTGTACTGAAAGGTGGAATTCCTTTTCAACTTTAGATTACAACTTTAGACTAGCAGACACCTGAATGTCTTGCACTAAAATTTAATGGTATTTATAGATATTCATGATTCCCTCCACCTTGATAAATACCACAGTTCTGGTTGAAGAAAAGCACCCCTAAAACCTGATGCTACCACCCCCATGATTTTCATTGATGACAGGTGTATAATAATTACTTTTGAACATAAGATTGAATGTGATTGATTCATTCTGAACACAACCACTTCCCCAATTATAAATGGGTGTTCACACTTATGCAACCAGGTTGTTGTAACCTTGTTGTAATTTTTTTATACGTTGTAATTTCACACTGAGAGTGGGAAAAGTCCTGACATGATTTATCTTTGTTTATTTTTTTTTCATCACAAAAACTTGCCATTTTAATTAGTAATTCCAGACTTACTTCCTGCAAAAACCTATGTAGGTTTGTAATAAAAAGCCCTGTCTCTGGTCTTCATCAGCTGCTCGTTAGCAGTGGTAGACCAATCACAACAGACTTGGACATCTGACCAATCAGAGGGAGTTCAGAATGAATCCTTTAGAACAGATCATTTAACAAGTTATTTTTGACACTGAGGGGGAAATGTTAATGCTGCAATTGTAATTATGAGCACATTAAAGGTGTTTTTTTTTTTTTTTTTTTTTTTTTTTTTTTACCTTGGATACATCTAAATGTATTGTAGGAGACCTCTAAAACAAAATTAGGCATGTTTCAAAACCATAATAGGTGCACTTTTAATATACAACCTGTAAAATCTTAGAAATATACATGTCTCAAAGTACTTCGCTGACAGACCACTTTACAGATTTAGTATAAGGTAGATACAGTGGCCTTCTCAACACAATATATGTCAGAACATGGTGCAACTGCTAGCATCCTCAACAGCTGACGTGATTCATTTGAAGCATCTTTTAAATTCCCCACCCTCTGCAGGATACTCAAACAGCACTATGAACTGATCAAATAGCCATGTCTCTTGATCCTGATTTTATAATTACTGTCCTCCAAAGCTCTAGCAGATAGCAAAGATATGGATAACAAAATGTTAGCTTTGTTTTTAGGCTGTATGTGGCAAGATAAATGGAGCAGTGCTCAGTGGAGCAATTCTTAACATGACTTGCGTAAATCATTGAATTTTTGGGAACAATGGATGGTGCTTGGCTCACTTCCCTTGACAGTGCTTGTGTTGTAGTGTCTAAGAAAGTTAGACATCTACCAAGCCATGTATATACAGCTATAGATAGCTGTTGAAGGTGCTCCTGCTACTTCCCCTAATTTTGTGCCTAGT
Organism: Noturus placidus; assembly: GCA_022414735.1. Lineage (NCBI taxonomy): Eukaryota > Metazoa > Chordata > Actinopteri > Siluriformes > Ictaluridae > Noturus > Noturus placidus. The sequence goes on along the minus strand of JAFFST010054722.1, from coordinate 19,531 downwards.
ATCAAACCATCTGTGTCCTTTGAATGAAACAGAAGATTTATAACAGCACAAGCAAGTTGTACCTATGTAAGGGTTTTCTTTTTTGTTTATTTGTTGTTGTTTTTGTTTTTTTACTGAAAAACGAAAGTGCACACAACAACGAAAAATTTCTCGGCTTGAAGCATTCACTCTGTACATATCAAACATGCTTATTAGTATATGAAGTCACACGACTGTTCAGATTTTTTTAACACTTCAGCAATTCTGAGTCATGACCTTTTATCATATATCTTACCAGACATCAGTTACAACATGTCAGGACCTTGTATTTCCTCAGGACATACAGAGATAGCAGGCAAAGAGGATACAGAAGCAAACAAAAAATACTTTAACAACAGGACTGAATAGAGCTCTGTAAAGACTGCACTTATGAGGCTGAGGCGCCAAGGCAAGCCACAAGTAAGACTGTAAAAGCAAGTAGGGGAGGTAGGGGGAGCTTTAGAAGTCAATTCTATCTTGAACTTAACTAACTTAATATTTTACTGCTGTTTATTAGTTACTGTATGTTTGGGAAGCCCATTAGCAGGTGTGTCTTTACTATTTGACCTAACAAAGGCCTTTATGTTTAAAAGAGTCTGCCTGACTAGATCATTTCTCAATGAAAACAGAGCTGCTGGCAAGTGAGTGCAAGAACACACAATCACACTCCTTGCTCATCCATTTCTATAGACTTTAATGCGTGTGTGCGCGTGCGCGTGTGCATGTGTAAACACACCAAAACACACATTCACAAAATGCACTTAGACACATTTTTGCTGCGCTGTAACAAATATAATGACTTAATAATAATAATCAGTTTGATAAGTAGATAAGTACATACACAAAGACATGATCTGATTGAAGAGTTTATGGAATGGTTAGTTTGAATTAATAATGAATTTGCTTATATAATGTCCTGTAAGTGGGAATATAAATAATTCATTGTTAAAATCTTCTACATTCAATCTTTTAAATATCAATAAATGTTAAATAAAAAAAACATAAAAATGAACATGAATCCTATTTTGTTGGGAGAAAAATGATAAACAACAAATTTATGACTGATGCAGAAAATGTTCCTATCGTCTGTTTATGATGGCTAAAAGATCATGTGATCAACATCATTCACTCAAATTACAGTGTTCCGTGGCAGTCAACTTCCTTTGCAAGTATTCACACGTAAAAAAAAAAAAAAAGAAAAAGGAAGAGAACATCTATATCACTAGCATTCCTTGGCTCGCTTTTAAGAGGTTCTACACAAATACACGGCTGCAATTGCCTTGGTATTCACAGCCATAAAAGCTACTTTATGAGTCTGTCAGAAGAAGCAATTCAGCTGTGTCTTCAGAGCAGAAAAATAATAAGATAATACACAACTATAGTGGACTGGCTTGTGCTGGAGTTACAGAAGTATTTGATATTGAAAATAAAATGAATCAATGTCATGCCACTTTGAAGCCTCATGATATAAAGAGAAAATTAGTTCAATTTAACTGGGTGTATATCACCCGGCATAATGGTAATCAATAACACATCTTAACATTTATAACTACAGAATGTCTCATCCATTTCTGACAGACAACTCTTTATAAAATATCATATCAAAATACAAATTAATCTACAAAGATTACCAAGGTCAATTTCTGTCATGCGTAATTAACATAATATTATAAGGTGGAAACAGTGGGAATTGGTTATACATTGATAGGGAACATAACCTTTCAAACTAGCTTCAAGATTTATGCAGGCAAGGAATGGATAGATCAAGACAGGCCTAGATTTCATTAGCTTTGAGAGACAATAATGGTTTTCATTCCTCTTTCATTCGAGCACACTCTTTCTGTCATTTTTCCCAACCCCATGAGTCTGAGTGGAGTCTGATTGAAAGGAACCATCATATGCACATCACTGTTGCCCCACATCATTCAGAGAACAAACCGTTTTAGAACCTTAACTATAGTAGCAGCACTGATTGCTCAGGCACCAGCAATTTCCTAACCAACCACCACCTGAACAATGATGTGTTCAGCCCTCTTCTCCCCAGCCTTTCAGACGAGGAATCATTTCACAGTTTAGAACGAGATCTCCATAGCAACTCCTCTTTGAGGGGTTTAGAATCACCATCCAGTAATTCTATGATCATCAGCCACAGCCATTCCCAACCGTTCTTTTCAGAGCGGCCACAGAAGAGAAGAGTGTGTGTGTGTGTGTGGGGGGGGGGGTGTCTGAGGGGGAGGAAGTGCTGAAATTCTACAGTCTATTTCAGGCAATTCATGTACACAGTCTCCATTAGAATTCAAAATATTTCGACCTTCAATCAAGCAGCGTTATGTGAAGCTGCTTCGATTTCCAGTCAAGACGAGCAAATGTTTTAGTCTAATCACCCAGGATGAGTGGAGGCAGACAGAGCCTACTCGATCGGAGGTGAATCAAAATGCTCTTTTTAAACACTGACTGTCTCAACACAAAGCACAAACACACAGCGCTGGATTTGGACCCCCGCCTTTGTCTCTGTCTGTCTGCAAATGGATCCTAAAATAGAGTAGATTTGCTCAGTGACTATAATCACATTTCTCATAATGAATATGGAGAGGGTAAATGCATCATTGTGTACAGTAAATTGGACAGATTTTCTATGTACATCTAACTCACTGTCTAAAGGCCTCTTTCAGCTCCCTGGCTAACAAAACTTGTAAAATAATATCCATGCCTACATATGTACAGTACAGAGCACATCTAATAACAATCCTACAACATACTGGTTTCCTCATAACCTATATTTTCTCTCACATTTAAAAACTTCTCCATATAGCATTGATTTATTATTGCACTCTGGGTGTTTCTTTTGTACTACTTGACACATTATACAAGACATGATTCTCTCTACAGTCTCTGGTGCCTTGAAGTGCTGAACAGTGTTTCAGAATGAAGCCAAGTGACAATTCACTTAGGTAGTCAAGTTGATGATCACACTCGATGAGACTAAAGGGAAAACTGGGATTATAGCTTGACAACACTTTAAATGACACAGTAACACAGTGCACTTGTTAACCTTCATTATAAAGCACAATAAATTGTATTTCCACAATAAACAGATAACCACTGTATTGTTGCAAGCTACACAAAGAAATCTATGGAAAAAGATCGTGTAATCATGCCAGGGATTTAAAAAGGCATGATAATATTTCTACAGCCACAACAGTGAAAAAATGTCAGAGCCACCTCTGACAGTTTAGAGGTGCTACTCAGTGTAATTCAAGAAATTGTGGTTATGCCTCCAACCAATCACAGCAAAGCATCTCTTTACAGCACATAGTTTTTTTATTTCCATCCACTGAGTAAACATAGCAGGATTTGCCTGATTGTCCAACAACATTTCTGCAGCTTTATCACGGATATGGTGCCGTAAAATAACAGCCTTGCTCTGTTAAGCTAAGCTATTTTGAAGCGACTAGTCCACATGCTTCTTGCTCTGAATAGCCTCACACAGGTGCCAGTGTCACTAGCGATTAGTGAGTAGGAGGGTTTAGAGGAGCCAAGTATAACAGCAGTGGTTCAATTGATCAACCACATCCAGGCCATGTTAAAATGTGCTGTGCTGGGGCGTTTTGGCTGCTGCAGATATTGCGCAAGAATAACAAGTTGGGATGAAAAGAAATTGTAAATGTGTACCAGACTGAGGCCACTGGGAAAGGAGGAGAGGGTTTAGACCACTCAGACCTACAGAAAAAGTGGGGGAATGGGGCAAAACTGTGATCCTCATCATTGGAAGAAAAACAAACAAATTAAGTGACAACTCTAGAGGTTTCCAGAAACAGAACAGAACTTAACAGAGTAGGGAAAAAAACAGGATGAATGGAATTGAAAGGCAAAAGAGAATACAATAGAATGAATAAACAAAATAGAATAGAACTAAATAGAAAAGAACAAAGCAAAACAATACAGAACAGATTAAAAATAGAATAGAATCGAACAAAACAGAATAGACTAAAATATAATAGAACAAAACAAAATGGTACAGAATAGAATAGCACAAATCAAAACAACACAGAATAGAACAGAACAAAATTAACAATATTTTATTAGAATAGAACAAATCCAAATAAATGAAATAGAACAAAACAGTAGATTTGTAATAGAATAGCACAAAATATAATAGAGCAGTACAACAGAACGAAACATAGAATAGAACATAAAAATATAAATTAAATAGAATATAACCAAACTGAAGAGAATTAAATAGAATAAAACAAAACAGTAGAGAATATAATAGAAATAGAATAGAATAGAGTAGAACAGAATAAAACACAGAACAGAACAGCATTCATGAATAGACTAGACTAGACTAGACCAGAAAGTATGGAATGGAAAATGAAAGGTAAGACAAGTGTCTTAAAAATTTGTTTCTCTATTGTCACCTCACATAATCTGCACACATATACACACACACACACACACACACACACACACACACACAGGTCCAGTCACCCAGTCACCCTTGGGGCATCTATGCAGGGATATTTTCCCTTCTGCAAGCTCTTGAACATGAAGCATGCTGAGGCATCAGCTTTCAGCATCACCTCTAATAGTTTTTGGAAGCTTCTTCTGAAATAAATCCACTGTTTACACAGCAGTCATTAGATGGTCAAAAAGAGGGGGGGGGGGGGGGGGGGAGAATATCTGTGAGGCACTCGTAGGACTGTTGAGCAACCCAAGATCTAGTTTGACTGCTGCCTGGTTTCAATCAGACTGCTGATCCACAGTGTCTGTGAAAACGTGGCTGTATAGCCACCTAAAATAACTTGGAGTACTCTATACAGACATACTCTCTGCCAGACAACTTCAGTCCTTTCCTGTGCTATTATAAAAAATTTATCATTACTTTATCAGCAATTTGCTCTGCCACTAAAGAGATGCAGGTGACAAACACTCTCATACCGGACTATACACTCACTGTCCGCTTCATTAGAAACTCCTGTATACTTGCTCATTCATGCAGTTATTTAATCAGCCAACCATGTGGCAGCAGTGCAATGCAAAACAAATCATGCAGATACAGGTCAACAGCTTCAGTTAATGTTCACACTAAACATTAGAATGAAGAAACAGTGTGATCTCTGCGACTAACTGTGGCATGTTTGTTGGTACCAGAGGGGCTGATTTGAGTATTTCAGAAACTGCTAATCTCCTGGTATTTTCACATAGAACAGTGTCTGGAATTTACACCGAGTGGTGTGAAAAAACTAAAAACATTGAGTGAGCGACAGTTCTGTGGATGGAAACATCTTGTTGATACGAGAGGACAGAGGAGAATGGCCAGATTGGTTTGAGCTGTCAGGAAGGATATAGTAACTCAAATAACTCTTTTTACAATTGTGGTGAGCAGAAAAGCATCTCAGCATGCACACAACATTGGACCTTGAGGTAGATGGGCTACAACAGCAGAAGACCACATATGGTTCCTCTCCTGTCACCCAAGAACAGGAATCTGAGGCTACATGGGCACAGGCTTACCAAAACTGGACAGTGAAGACTAGGAGAAAAAAAACTGGTCTTTTTCTAGTCTTCAACTGTCCAGTTATCGGAACATTCTGAGATGCTTTTTTGCTCACTGCAGGCGTAAAGAGTGATCCTTTGAGTTACTATAGACTTCCTGTCAGCTCAGGCCAGTCTGGTCATTCTCCTCTGATCTCTCTCATCAACAAGGTGTTTCAGCCTGCATGAATGTGCACATATATGTGCAGGTTCCTAATAAAGTGGACAGTGAGTGTAGATTGTACTGTACTCTTAACATCATAAATCTATCCTCAAAATCAAGCTCATTATCAAAATCAATCAAGGAAAGAAACTTCTGGTTCATGTGATGCTGGTTCCACAAACCAATAAAAGCAAAACCTCATTGTTGCAGGAATTAATGCACTGCCAAAAACACACAATTCACATGAGTGGAATTGAGCTATAAGTCATCTCTCTGTTCTTTTTAACACACTCCACACATTCTGGCAAACATCTGAAGCAAGAAAAAGCATGCTCCCACTACTATGTAATCAGACAAAATAAAAGACGTTCCCTGGATGTGGAAACATGTACCGTCTGACACCGGATAAAACATTTCTATAATTACAAAACAAAGATTGAAATGGTTAATGGTTAAGTGGTGGTGAAACCACTTATTCTCAATGGAATCCACTTTGGGAAAACAATGGCAGGTCAAGACAGAGAGCTGTAAATTCATGAGGAAAAAGTATCAGTTTTATGTGCTGGTATTCATGTGAAGTGTTTATTATAAAAAGGCGCTGGTTTATTTAAATATCCACTCTGCTGACAGCATCATTATTTAGACACAAACTAAGAGTATTTATTTTGCCACACACAGAACAATCAAATGGGAAAAAATCAAGAACACCCCTCCTGTGATTTGCTTCCTGGGTTTGGACAATCATTCAGCGTGTCTGCCTCTACCAGTTCTAGTGCATGTATATTACTCTGGGGAAAACAATCCCTTCTTGCCTGCACTCTATGGTGCACACGGTACCATAATAATGGTCTTCACCTGCAGACAAGGAAAAACATGAAACAAATGCCCTTCCATACTACCCTACAACACATGGAAATGTCACAGTGGTAGGGAGCCTCATCAAAGTTTGTGAAGACTATTGGAAAATGGCTTCAGACCTGCCGTGGCACCCTCATTACTGTGTCCAGCATTAATCCTGGGTAGAGAGGCCCAGAGAACAATAAGATTAAATGCTCAGTATTGTAACCCTGCCCGCTCTGCCTCACTCTCTGAACATTGCACAGCCACTAATCAAAGCTGTTCTCATGTAATGGGAAAGTCAATAGCCGCATACAATCAGTAAACAAATTCTTCTATTTTTAAAAAAGAGCCCTGGTCTCCATTTTAGAGCTGGCAATTTAAATTATTCTACCGTGTAACACCTTAATTGTGTAAGACAAAGAAGATGTCGAGAGTACAAAGGAGCTGGGAGTGAAGCAGGAGCTTCATGTAATTTCTGTACTGCCATGCACAGATGACATGTGATAAGCATTCTGCTTTGCTGATGCCAAATGACAGTTTGCAGTTAGTGGCCATAATAAGACACAGGCAAACTGTTTGTCTTCAACTTACTGCAAATGTCACTCCCTTAATGAAGATAAAAGAAATGCAGTTAGGAGCATATCAAGCACATGCCATATATAATTGTGTTCTTAGATCACTTTATCGGCAGCTAAACAATCGCTTTTATTTTCAACATTCAAACTGAAATGGGTGCCTTTCAAAGATATTGATCTTTTCAAGTCACACTGTTGATCTGTTTCGTTTGAGAATAGAACATTGTTTGCTTGCAGACATTCAGATTTTTTAGATCTGAAGTACATTACATATTTTGTAAATGTATAAAAGAAGTCTTATAATCACTATATTTCTTAGTTCACTGGTAGTTTTTGGACAGTAGACTTGTAAACAATAGAATGAAGACAATCAGCTGGCATTTTAATTTGTAATCAAATTACATCGTACTTTCAGTGATGGGACTCAAAGCCGTGATTTTCCACAGACGTGTGAATGGTCTTATTGAGTCACACTGACCGAGTGTGAAGCACCAACACTGAAACCAGTGCCATGTTCTCCATGAAGTCAGGTGAGGTGTGAGTATAGAACAGGTAGAGTCTCATCCCGACCAGACCTAACAGATGCTCATCAACATGACTCAACCCTAAACACTTAACTATAGCGTGTCTGAGAGCCTTTACATGCCTCACACCCCTTAACATAAATTCACACACACACACACACATTTATCACACCAAGCTTACACAACATGTCAGCTTAAAAGTAAAGTAGATCCTCAAAGTTTTAACAAACACTAAATGTAATTAAGCACACAATGTAAATAATTGAACAGAGCCAGTACATGATGTGTATTCAATCTAACACAAAGAAAGACACCTATTAGTAATATTCGGTGTTAGAACTGAATATTTAGAAAGCTTAAAGGTTCTTAGTTTGTCTCTCTGAGTGAACCCTTAAAGTTCCTGTTTGGAACCCTACATAATAATGTTTCCCTACTATCATAAGTTTCAAGCTGGAAGCTGGGAACTCTTAATCATGCAGTGAACCATTGAAGAACTCTTTTTCTTCTAAGAGTGTTTGGCACCTCTGGCCCAGTGACCACTGTTATATTAGTAGGCCTACTAGTTAGTACGGTACTTTAGACCTATAGGCAGAGATCTCACTTGACAGTGGAGTTAATGCGCATCATGGACAACTAAGACATATACGGTAACCCTGCTTAAACCTCATTCATTCTGTACAAACATATTCTTTGGACCAAAATGGTATGAAACAACACACCTAAACGTGTGCGCTGCAGTTCACAAGCGCGCGCATTCACCGTGTAGCGCGTAAAGCTTTCTTTATTGGGCTCTAAACAATTTGTGCTGAAATACATGCTTACAACACATTTTCAGATGTGTGCATTAATAATTTAACACTGACATTTGACCTTAAAAAAGCCATTGCGCAGTATATTAATTTAGATAAACGTATGACAGATGCGCTTAACCTTTTTTTTTTTTTTTTTAAACAGTATGTGCCAGAATGTTTCCCGTTGCATGAATGTACTAGCAAAAGTATGCTGCAGCAGTTTCGGTTGTTTGTAAACACTAAAGATTTCCCACATTTCCAGACTCGTGATATGGCGCACACAGATGACGAAATGTATCATCAGAGCAATCAAGCGTTTCATTAGAGCTGCGCAAATGTTTAAGATTGGACAAACGCATGAACACTTCCTGGATTTGACTATTTTTTAAATGATTATTATTATTTTTTTTTTAATCCTCATGAATTCATTAAATGAAAATGTGTAATACTGAGTGATAAACAATAGGCTATATAAAAGTGCTTGTTCAGGTTTATATTGTATTTCTCTCGTGCGTTAGGAGGAGGAACAAGCAGGTGGGTGTGAAGTGATTCTCTAAAGGACCTGTGGATAACAAGGATTTAAGTTTGCACAGATTAGTTAATTATCCACAAATGCGCTTTTCCTCTTAAGGGTGGGAACACATCATTGCCAGCGGCAACAGACCCAAAAAAAAAAAAAAACCCCAACCCTACCCTGTGTGAAAACCCCCACCAGCCCGCATCTTCACACACGCAGCGAGTGGAGCTAAAATGATCCAGATCTGGCGCGAGAACGGGATCTTTTGTAAGAGGCCACCTTAACGAATAGGTCCGGATTAATCATTTATCTTTAGCTGCTTAAAGCAGTGATGGATGCGTCTCGTCACTCGGCCTCACCACAATAGATGCACAACGTTTTGTTCTTGCCAAATAAATCACCCGCATTGTTTAAGGTACATTGATCAGTCTAATGACTTGTAATAGGCTTCTAATTGGCGCAGAAATCTGCGCGCCAGGTAGACCAGCTGACGGCTCTTCTGTTTCAAATCGTGAACCAAACAGTCTTTATAAAAGAAGCACTTCAATATTTAGGTATGAAAATACCACAGGTAGCTTAATAAATAACATGCATGTCAATTCTAAACTAATGAAAAGAAATGCATTCATTTCAATAAATTCAATATGCTATAAATATTCAGAGCATTCATAATATATGGAAGTACTACAATGTTTAATTATTGTCCTTTTTTATTTATTTATTTACTTTTTTATTTATTTATTTTTTTTAAATCAACACTGGTTTATATTTTGTAAATATCCCGGGGGGGAAATAGCCTCTTCTTAAAGCGCATAAGACGTCTAATTTATCTACAGGATGTTCAGATGGTCCTGATTAATTAACAATTAGGTGTATTCTTGTGCATGCATACAAATAGGACTAGATCAGATAAGATCGAATCAAAATAGCATCGCCATTGTCTAATAGCCAAAATTGCTATATAAAATGTACGAGCACATTCGTTTGGGAAATCTATATGAATATGATTCAGTGCATTACAGACGAATAAAATAATCAAGTGTAATATGGTGTGCAAGAGAGAAAGTTGCACAGGAACACGAGAGGGAGACTTTTCATAACTGCAGCCAAATGCGTTTATTTATTTAAAAAAAAACACACAACAGATATTTAATGGCGTTAATTGTTTGCTTGTCAATTTGCTGTAATTACAGATATGAAGTAATTTTCGAGCCTCCGTCATGCGAATTTGAATAAACTTTTTAGATTCCCCTCTCCATAGGAGGGATTTAAAGCAAAGCGCTTTGGTGCAAATTGCGGCCGGGCTGCCTGGCACTGCTCAGCCTCTATAATGGAGCATTATTTGGCAATTTTGAATACTGTAATGCACAGCTTTCGGCGAGGCCATTTTCAAGAAAATTGCTTTAACTTTTAAAAGGATGATGATTCACTCTAAAGCAGGCCATTGTTAAATTATGCCATTACCCTTAAATGTTTTAAGAAGAAAAAAAAAAAAAAACACCACACACATGGGTATGATGCATTGATCTTCATATAAAAGACAAAAAAAGAAGCATAATTGAAAGGTAAACAAAATACCTGTATTCATTTATCTTTGTATTTTAAACAACAAGGAAAATCCCCAAGATATGTGCGTAACAAGTCTTCTTCTATTCTGTTGTGACGATTCCGATCATTCTAAACCTTTCCTCATAATGCATTATAGATTTTAATGTTTTTAATGCCTAAAATTGTGTACAGCGTCAGTAGAAAATGTGCGGTGGATTTAAAGTCGCATCCTCTAAGACGCGCGCGCGTTGCTTTTCCAATGGCATTTAAACGGAGCGCTGCTGTGGGCGCACGCGCGCATTTACCCCCACAACCGCACACGCACGCACGCACGCACACACACACACACACACACACACACACACACACCGTGATCTTTCACACCTGTTGTGAGATTAGTAATTCCCCTCTGATTTCTTCCTCCAGGCTTGTCTTGAGGTGACTGCAAATTACAAAACGTACGATCAGTGTACAATTATTCGAATTCTTCATAAATATTGATCAAAAGGAAGGAAAAAAAAAAAAGTCTATAAACTCAAACTAGTATCACAGCTGACATTACTGTGTAAGAGGCAAACAAAACGTTTGAAAGATGTAGGATATTCAGTTAAAACTGAACAGAAACTGTGTGTGCAGACTGCATCGTTGTTTATATATAATGAAAACATTTAAAATTCAAAATTTTGGTGTCACCTAGAGATATTTTCCTGTCATTTAGCCTGTAAGCTGTCACAGGAGAACGTCAGAAACGGCATCAAACATATCAAGACATCATGCACAAAAAAAAAAACAACAACAACAAATCAGTCACTTACCAGAGAGGACCGCAGACTTATTATACATCAATATGAGCTCTACTCTGCTATAAGTGGAGTGACTGCATCTTGATGGCCATATAGCCTACATATAAAAAAAAAAAAAAAAAACCCTTAAAAATACCAGATCACTTGACGCCTGACAGTGGGATCCGGTACCTCGGTTATTGATTGACATGCTACTTTAGTATTTCTGTCATGGACACATCTCTTATTGGCTGAACTCGACTCGTCGTTTAAGTATCCGCTGCGCAGATTGGCTGAGTGTCCCAGGCAGCTGTACTTCAAAGAAGGCGCTCTCTACAACTAGGTAGAGTGTGAAGCCTCAGCCAAGGGACGAGCGACCCGAGTGGAGACCTCAGCAAAACGCGTCCTGTCCGAGTCAAACTGGAACATAATAACACTGTAGTCCTGAAAAGTTCAGCATCGACCAGTCACTGGTTATGGCTACTTCTATACTGGGGGTAAGTCGGCAGTTTTGACTGGAAGCTTGCTTATGACCTTTTTTTTCTTCATACTTCTGTTTTCATTACGCAACACTGAGCTCCCTGTAACTTTATACTGTTTTTGTTACGTTTCTGAATATTCGAAAATAGCAAACCATTTTACTTGATCTAATAGCCTTTTATTTGTAAGTTACATTACATTAAAGACGTCTATTCAAGTTGTTTATATGTATTTGAACTAGAGTTCTTATTTCTTTGATTAAACCTATTGAGTGTCCACGTGAAGCTATACTTTCCTCACTTCGGAGTCTTTTGAAACATTCTCAAAGCATGATGTTTAAGTTATGTTATATTGAAATATTGTTGCATAGTTAGGAACAAACTTTACTTTATTTTATTGTTTTTGCAGGAAGAGCCGCGGTTCGGAACTACCCCTCTGGCTATGTTGGCTGCGACCTGTAATAAAATCGGCAACACAAGTCCTCTTACCACTTTACCCGACTCCAGCGCGTTTTCCAAAGGCGGATTTCATCCGTGGAAAAGATCCTCGTCCAGTTGCAACTTGGGCTCCGGTTTGCCGGGATTCAGCGTGGCGACGAGCCGCAGCACCTCTGGACTAACAACCACGACGGGCACGAGCAATAGCGCGTTTTGCCTGGCGTCCACCTCGCCAACTTCCTCCGCTTTCTCCACCGAGTACAGCAGCTTGTTTTCTAACTCGGCGAGCGTTACCTCACAAGAATCCGGACAGTCGGCGTTCATTTCCAAAGTGCACACGTCGGCCGAGACTTTGTACCCACGAGTGGGCATGGCGCACCCGTACGAGTCGTGGTACAAGTCCGGCTTTCACTCCACGATCTCAGGCGAGGTGGCAAACGGCGCGTCCTCGTGGTGGGACGTGCACACAAACCCGGGCTCGTGGCTCGAGGTGCAAAATCCAGCTGGCACGCTGCAGAGCTCGCTGCATTCGGGCACGCCACAGACCATCCACTCCCAGCTCGGTGGCTACAATCCCGACTTCTCGAGCCTCACACACTCGGCTTTCAGTTCGACTGGCATCAGCCCAACGGCGTCCCACCTTCTGTCCACCAGCCAGCACCTGTTGACGCAGGACGGCTTCAAAACCGTCATCCCCACGTACACGGACACTTCGGCGGCCAATGCCATGATATCAGGAGCCAGTTCAGGAATCGGGAGCTCGTCTAGATCCTCCAGGAGATACTCAGGCAGGGCGACCTGCGACTGCCCGAACTGCCAGGAGGCAGAAAGGCTCGGGCCTGCTGGTGCCAGTCTGCGCAGAAAAGGACTCCACAGTTGCCACATCCCTGGCTGTGGCAAAGTCTACGGAAAAACATCTCACCTCAAAGCGCACCTCAGATGGCACACTGGAGAAAGGCCCTTCGTGTGCAACTGGCTTTTTTGTGGAAAACGCTTCACCAGATCTGACGAGCTCCAGAGGCACCTTCGCACCCACACAGGGGAGAAAAGATTTGCGTGCCCGGTGTGCAACAAGCGCTTTATGAGGAGCGACCACCTGAGCAAGCACATCAAAACGCATACGGCCGGAGGTGGGGGCAAAAAAGGCAGCGACAGTGACACCGACACAAGTAACCTGGAGACCCCCAGGTCCGAGTCCCCGGAACTGATTTTGGAGGGTGTAAACCCGAGGGTCACGGTCAAAGAGCAGTCTCCTCATCACGAGTCCTGAGCGGCCTGATCCCCCCCAACATGCGAATGACATTAAATGCTATCGATACAAAAACTTCTCTAAAAAAAAAAAAAAAAAAAAAAAAAAAAAAAAAAAAAAACAACAAAAAACAAACAACAACCTGGTAGGTTATAATTAAAGGACAAAGACACGGGTCAGGAGTTGGATGATCTGTTTTGGTGACACTTTAGACTTTTTTTTTGAGATAGGAAGAAAAAGGCTTTTTATTAAGGCCCATTAATTGGGGATATGATTATTACAAAACTAAAACTAATTAAGCCTATTTCACATTTCAGGCCGATTGCTAAAAACTATGTTCTGAAAGATGATATCTAGTTCTGATCGGTTCGGTGCACAGGAGAAAGAGGATCCAACTGAACACGGCTGGAAACGAGTTGAGCTAACTGTGTAGATATATTGATAAAATTACATGATATTTTTCCCTGTAAATGTTCCTTATTACTGTTTCGTGGTGGATCCTGAAATTCAGGGAGTTTTCTTTACTTTCGACGCACTTTGTGGATGTCAGTATGTATGTAACACAGCTATTTAAAATTCAGTTACTCCTTTCTTTACCTTGCTAAAAAAATATATAAATGTTTAATTGTAAAGTCTCGCTATAAGGCTTTCATTTTGTAATTAAAGGTATTTAAAATCAAAAGCTATTTTGTTGTGGTTTTGATGCACGTGGTTCAATAATAATAATAATAATAATAATAATAATAATAATAATATATTTATTAATAATTTATTAATATTATTATTATTATTATTATTATCTCTTTATTATTATTTATTTATTTTTGTGAGAGAATAATTAACCCATTCCTAAAATGTCTTCAGCAGTTATTCAGATCATTTGAACGTTATTTGGTGTTTCCAACCGAGAACATGGAATAACGTGTGCACTTTTATAAACACTATATCAATATTGCGGTTGTGAAATGCGCCGACGCAAACCGACACCGTTTCCCAGTGGAATAAATCAATAGTTAATGCCCTGGAACATGCATTTTACGCCCAAATGAAAATCTTGTTAAATAGTATTAATTATGACTTGGAGCACATCGCAGCCCCATGTGTCTTGTATCCGCGATTAGGGATTCGTGTCTTATCAAATATCTAATTAATCTCCGAGACATCATTTGTTCACGCGCTCTTTATCAGCGCTTTTCCGAGGGGGTTCGGTGACAAAAGGGCTCTGAATATTTATTTTAATCGGTCGAATTAACTGCTTACATTTGCATGTCAAACGGAAAATGTCCATTTAAGAGGAGGCTATGGTATAAAGCAGCTTTTAGCCTTTATAAGCGCAGCACTTGATTGGTGTTATGGGAACATTTCCCCCCTTTTTTTTCTGGAAGCCACTTTTGAGAAGGAAAATGGGAAAAGCCATATGCAAATCGTGATTTGAAAATGCTCTTGTTGCGATGCAGTCAAATGGTCGCTGGATGTTATTTGAATATCAGTGGCCGCGCACTGAAAGGGTTCAAGGATGCTCTCTGACTCCTTTGTGTTTATCCAGTGCAGCGTCCGATCTGAAAGAAAGAAGCTGCGGTATAATTAGACTGCCGCTCATCCTGGGAACCCAGGAGGGCTACACGTCTCAGACAGGAAAAGCGCCTTGTGGGGAAGGAAGTTCAATTGACCAGAAGGCAATAGATGAAAATAATTTTCATTTCCTGTAGTAGGCTACGCTTGGTAGCTGGTCTTACAAGCAATAATAAGGGCACAATACACAAAAAATAAATCGTTCCATTATCAGATAATTTGACAGGGTCGAAACAGGCGGCACTGAATAAATACAAAAAAGAAAAGTCTAAAATGTAGTCTGCATCTAATTGTAATTCTGTTAGTGTTGTGCTGTATTTAATAACCAGCAGCAAAATGGTTGTCTTGTAAATTATATGACAAGGGTTTACTTTATTTGAACAAACACCAGATGCCTGAATTGGGTTTTCAGCCTTTTAAAATGTAATGTCGGACAGCCGATTGCGGTTTTATTGCGGACACGCCAAAATGCGTGCTGCGGAAATGAGCGCGGTTTGGCCGTGAAGGTATTCATAAGCACGCTTTACAATTATATGGTCTCATTAAGATTTACAAACGGGAGAGTATCCGGACGAGAATGAATCATTGAGAGGTGGCGGCTCGCCTGCGGTCCTGGACAGAGAGCGCTGTCAATCAGAGCTTTATTCCGCTTTGGCGGAATGCGCTCTTGCTGGGTTAGAGGCAAAAAGTCAAGCTTTGTTCGCACACCATAATAAAGACAGATCAAAGAGCCGCGGTCTGTGCGGGATACAAGCAGGATGAGCACCATAACACTGATCAAGGAGCTCACACTGCTGTCCAGGGTCAAAACAAGGTGTCCATCTATAATGACTATCTTCACAAAATTAGATGCCGTCTTTTATGTGCAAATCTCTAATGGGACAAATTATTATTATTAATAATAATAGTTGGCAGGACAGGAATGAAATATTTGGCTATATAATTTTAGCAATAAACTCAGAGATACTTGGCTCGGTAGTTAACTCATCTATTCTCCTCAATCGTGTGAGAACAGTGGTGATTATCACCATATCAAACAAACGGACCTATACTCCTAGATGTATCCCACCTCCCCATGAGATTTCCACACTCCTCCATGTAGAGATTGTCAGAACGATCTTTCAGAACAATTGAGCAACAATTACGTAAACATATCAGCGTCATCTCATGATTTTTTTATTTTTTACAATGCAGGTAAATATTCTTGAAAATAAGATCACTGGGTCACTTCCCTAATAGGCAGCTATTGTAGAGCTTTCAGGAAAGACATTTGTACTTGAGTGCTTTGATGCTGTTTTAAGTCGGCGAGCTCAGGTGTTTTTTTCTGATTAAAGTGGAAGAACAACTGTGAATATTGGCCAACTGCATATAACAACTTCAGAAGATAAAAGGTAAAAATGATTATATGGTAAAATGCTGAAAGCTTAGCCTTTCAGAGGGTGTTTTTGTGAACATCACTGAGGACAGCGTACAAGTGCATGTCCTCGTGTGGAGAAGCTCTCAGCCTCCTCAGCGCTCCACATTTCCTCTCCGGACCAGAGGAAAGCGGAGCTGATTTCGAGCGATGCTCATCTCATTCCGCAACATGAAGGTCAGGAGAAAGTCCAAAACACCCAGACCTTATTTCAGCACAGTGCACTGGTGACTTTTCCAAAACACCCAGACCTTATTTCAGCACAGTGCACTGGTGACTTTTCCAAAGGAGTATATTAAACATTAAAGATTGTAGTGTTGTTCTGCTTTCATTTTAAAATCAAATCCTAAAGAGATATATTAGTGCTGTGTTAGTTGGAAATTAGGCTACTTGTGGAAACTTTCAAAAGGAAAACATACAAGCATTCATGTCTAACATGTAACCATTCTGATTGTAGAAATATGAAATTTGAGTTTTCTAGTAATATGTTTGGTTGATATGAAATGGAAACTGTTCAATGTAACACAAAAACATGTGAATTATACCAGTAAATCAATGCAAGCATGGAGTAGGGTAGCTGTGATCATTCTGGTAATTCATGCAATTTTGCTGGAAATATTTCAATTAATATTATAACTGAGGCATATCTAATATGCTGAAAAGGTTACTAAAGGGCTAAGTAAAGCAGCTCTGTGAAACTCCTAGGGTTTTAATCAATGAACTTCAAAGGATAATGACAATGAATGATGGGTGTAGGAATTTCCCATGCTTCCTTGTAAAAGAACTGCCATGTCTGAACGCGACTACGCTTTAGTGCAAAACATATCGTGTCTGAATACTGAGTTGGATATTGTCTCCTGCTCAAATAAAAAAGTAAAACATTGTGAGGAAGCTAAAACACGGATACGAATATATGAGAAGAGTTCTCGCTGTTTGACAAAGTATTTTGGCGCCCTCTTCTGGGAATTTATTTTAAATTAGTCTTGATGGAATGAAAGAAAAGATTCAATCAGACATACAAACTACTTTTACTACACCAAAATACAAACCCATTACAGCCAATGTATTCCCAATACAGTTTTCACATTAAAACACAAGTCATATAACTACACCAATAGGAAAATGTTATTTCTGGGTGTCTCGCTCAAGTTTCCGATCTTGGACTTCTGTTGCTTTCCTTCCCGACTCTCACCGTTTCCTTACTCCTACTAATGACTCTTTCCTTACTCCCAGTCCTCACTCTTATTCTCTCCCTACTCCTGCTCCTTAGTCTCTCCCTACTCCTATTTCTTCCTTTTCCACATCTATTTCGTTCAAAGCTATCACTTTTCTCTTTCCTCCTCGCCTTGCTCTCTCGTTGTCTATCCCAGCTTTGACTCCTTCCTTTTTCATTTCTACCTCTGTCATTACTCACACTTCGTTGTTTGGTACTCCTTTCCTTCTCCTTTACCCTTTCAATATCCAAACTTGTCTCCCCCCTTTTCCTTCCCCTCTCTCTACTCAAACTCCGATTTCTCTCACCATCTCTGGTTCTGCTGGTTCTATGTTCACTTTTCTCTCCTCCACTTCCTCTTCTCTCCTTGTCCTTATTCCTCCATTCTGTCTCTTTGCACTCATTCTGCAGGCTTTCTTTTCTATGTGGTGACCTTGGAGCTTTTTCCCGTCGTCTGTCCTGCTCGTCTGACTGTCTGGGCACATGCTTGTCTCGGCTACGCTTAAAATCAGGACTTGGAACATGATTTCTTTTGCAATGCTCCTTATTTTTTCCTCTCTGTCTTCCGTCACTCTCACGATCAGAGCTGCTGTCACTGGATGAGTCTCTCCTTCTCTTCTTTTTCCCCTTCTCTTCTTTAGCTTTGTGTCTTTCGGGTTCAGACTCGGAGCTGCTACTGTCTGAGGTGCTGCTGGAGGAACTCTCAGTTGGCTTTTTCTTCTGTTTGCGTTTATTCTTTTTCTCCTTTTTACTTTTCTTCTTCTTGTCCTTTTTCTTTTCTAGCCGGTCAAGTTTTCTTTTATTTTAAAAAAAGAAAAAAAAAAAAAAGAAAAAAGGAAACAACTGTTAAGTAATTTAAGAGAACTCAAAATATAAGAAAATTACAACAGCTGAAAAATCTTTCTTCATTAGAAATTAACAATAAAATCTAATATTATATATATATATATATATATATATATATATATATATACACACACACACACACACTGTATATATATACACACACACACACACTTTTTTTTCTTACATTTTCTTATTTTACCATTTTAATAGCAGTGGAATAATTACGAATCCCGATCATTTTTAGCAGATTATGCTGCAAACAGTAATAATTTCACACTTCAGATACATTTCCACATAGCATATTCGGTTCCATAAATATTTACACACACCTGAGGAGCTTCTGTTTCTGCTTCGTGGTTAAAGATTTAAGGAACTCGACTTCAGGATCATCCTCTTCCTCACTGGCCACAAACTCCTGTAGTAGAGGTTCAGTAATTAATCATATTAGCACTTACACCACTGAGCCTAAGCATGCTACACCTACACCCAGACACACAGCTTTAAGCAGTCAGTCAAGTACCAAAATAAAGAATGCATTGGAAATGGAATTAGGAATACAAATAAGTGAAGAGTTTTGGGAACATGCTATAGATAGGATACAGTCTACCACGTCATATCCTCGTCTTTGACTCATCCAATTGAAAGTTTTACATAGGGTCCATTTGTTGAGACTATAATATATCCCGAAGTGGAATACAAATGTGATAAATGCCATGGCTTTCCCGGTCATCTTAGCCATATATTTTTCCTTTGCCCTGAGCTGTATGGGTTTTTTTTGTACCCGTTTCTTTACTATTATGCCTACATTTTTCAGAGTACATCTAAAACCTTGCCCATTGATTGCTATATGTGGGATTCCTGATGCCTCAGGTCCATTAAGCGCTATACAAAAAGACAGAGCTTTCACATCCTTAATTTATTTTATATATATATATACAGTGGTGTGAAAAAGTGTTTGCCCCCTTCCTCATTTCCTGTTCCTTTGCATGTTTGTCACACTTAAGTGTTTCGGAACATCAAACCAATT
>JAFFST010054720.1:83728-89904 GCA_022414735.1 Noturus placidus | reverse complement strand
ACACACACATAATCATACTACTAATGTACTTAAAAACTACTAATGCATGTTTAAAGCATAAAGTTTGTAAGTTGATAGCATTTGCAGATAATACAGTTTAATAAAAACCCAACAAAACCAACACACGCAAGTTAGCCAACAACAACCAGACAAACAAACAAACCAACACACGCGCAAGTTAGCCAACAACAACCAGACAAACAAACAAACCAACACACATGCAAGTTAGCCAACAACAAGCAGACAAACAAACAAACCAATACACACGCAAGTTAGCCAACAATAACCAGACAAACAAACAAACCAACACACGTGCAAGTTAGCCAACAACAACCAGACAAACAAACAAACCAATACACACGCAAGTTAGCCAACAACAAGCAGACAAACAAACAAACCAATACACGCAAGTTAGCCAACAACAACTAGACAAACAAACAAGTGAACCATACAACAAAAAAAGAAAGCAAGCAAATGAATGAATTAATTAGCAAAAAAAATTGGATGCTAAATATTTTGATACACAGGATTTTTATTTATTTATTTTATTATTTTAAAATAAATCAAGATACCGTGCTGCCCCATGGTGTACAGAGACAGTACATTTTCACTTGCTTTCCAGATCCTCTTAGTTCAAGTTGCTGCTACTTAAATGCCTTCTGAGAAAGAAAAACAACAACAAATAATAACAACACCAATAATAATAATAATAATAATAAAAACACTACATCGTTTAGAAGACTTTGCAGACAAAGTTCACCTCTGTATAGTAGCTCTTTGGCTTGCATAATCAGTTTTGAATAGAAGCATAATCAGTGTGTTTGTTACTTTGAGGAGGCACTCTCTTTAATCACGGCCATTTTAAAAAGCTGTTTTTTAATTCTAGTTCTGTAATTATCAAGAAAGCCACAACTCCAATTAACCCTAATGAAAAGTCACTTCCATTAAAGTGGAAAGGAATTAACCGGCCTTTTTTACATTGTTTGTTTTCCGAATGTTCTTTTATCTTCAAAAGACATTTCTGATCAATATTTTATTAGCAGGTAGTGCGAGAGCGACCTCATAGCGCTGGCCTTGCAGAGTCGGTGTATCCGAAACTGAATTCCTCTGGCTCATGCAGATTTTCGTCTGGTGATCATCCCCATAAGGAAACCTGCTCAAGTTCCTCTACTCGGCGAGAGCAGAGTGCTCACCGCCTTTCACCTCCTTCTACGCCGTCTACAATTGTTTTGATTGATTTGTTTGTTTTTATTCTTAATTCATGGTTTTTCCGATCGACAAATCCATCGATTATTCATGAAACCGATACACACGGGTCTCGGAAACATATCCAGACCTTCTGCATGGACCTTGATGAACGTCTGCTGTTGTAGGTTCTTGTTATTGTAAATGAATCATCAGCTTGTGACCAACCAGAATCGTGAGTTCAAGGAGAGGAGCGGGTGTAGCATTGCGTAGCTGTCAATCAAGTATGGACCACTCGCATCTGTCCTCCTCTTATTGCTTTATAAGCACAGTATTATCAACAGAGCAACACCATCCATTTAATTACGGCAATTAGATAGCATTAATTATTGACGACGTAGGAAATACCTACAGGACTTCGTTACCTAATATCATATTCATGCGTATTTTTTTCTTTTTGTTTACATGAATATTTAAAAAACGAGGCGTAGTTTATCACGCCGCATTCTACCTCATATCCAAGAGCAAAACTCATCACTGCTCTGTTTACAGAGATTAGTTCTTGATTATAGGGAACAATAGCGTCCTAATTTTACTGCGCTTGCCGAGAATAATAGTCTGTTTTGCCCGACACTATAGTAAGGCTTGTGTGAGGTTTCAGTGATGAAGAGAAAGAGGGCCACGTACAAAATTGGGATCAATTGCAGGGAAATTGCTGGAAGTTTCTTTCTTTTCAGCACAAAGTCTTAATCGGTCTCATTTATACCACAGAAAGAAAGCTTTTTCTCAAGTGGTTTCAATGAAGACAGAAAGGACTAAAGCAAAAGCAAATGGAAAGGATCAATAAGGGAAGAGTGGAAAATTTTGTCCTGTTCGCGTCGAAATGATCCACTGCAATTTTGTTGCGGACAATGTGTCGGACAATGCTACAAATATCGGCTAAAAAAAAAAAACGGAAGAAAGATGTGCATGCTTGCCTTGAATCCAAAGAGCACTAGCATTTATTCGTTCCTCTTCAGTAACCCTGGAGATGTGAGGAAACCACACAGCAAGTCTTAGTGGTTAGCACGTTTACCAGGTTTAGCAGTTTTTCTCCAGATACTCCAGTTTCCTCCCCCAGTCCAAAGACATGCCTTGTAGGCAATCGGACAGTTCCTCTAATAATCATTTCTTTTGTAGACAGGGTCCGGGGTTCGAGTCCTGCCAGGGCCATGTGTGTGCGGAGTTTGCATGTTCTCCCCGTGTGTCGGAGGTTTCCTCCGGGCACTCCGGTTTCCTCCCCCAGTCCAAAGACATGCATGTTAGGCTGATTGGCGTGTCTAAAGTGTCCGTAGTGTGTGAATGTGTGTGAGTGCATATGTGATTGTGCCCTGCGATGGACTGGCACTCTGTCCAGGGTGTACCCCGCCTTGTGCCCGATGCTCCCTGGGATAGGCTCCAGGTTCCCCCGTGACCCTGAAAAGGAGTAAGCGATTGAAGATGGATGGATGGATGGAAGATGATGTGGGTGCCAAAACTTTTACCTTATTTGCCCTCAAAAAAGAGGTAGGTGTTTTTCTTTTTTTTTTAACCATATGATAGATTGCTATATTCATATAGAGTTTGGCGGTTGTGGCTCAGGTGGTAGAGCGGATTGTCCACTAACCGTAGGGTTGGTGATTCGGTTCCCGGCCCACATGACTCCACATGCCGTACTGTCCTTGGGCAAGACAGTGAACCCCGAGTTGCTCCCGATGGCAAGCTAGCACCTTGCATGGCAGCACTGAAGAAATTGGTGTGTGAATGGGTGAGACACAGTGTACAGCGCTATATAAGTGCGCCATTTTACCATTGACCCTAAATTTCTACAATAAATGATTCACTTGTGGCCTCCCAGCCAACGTGCAAAAAAAAGATGTCAGTGAGAAAATGAAAAAGAAAAAGAAAAGAAAGCTATTTGCCATCTACAACCACAGCAGAATTCGGTTAATCACAGCGAATCTTCAATATCGATGTTACATTTGTTGGTTTTCATGCACCATCCCCCCTCCCTGCCTGTAATAAAATCTGCATACATTTGCATACGGTAAAGTGAGATTCATAACTGCCTCTCTGTTTCCGTTCATAAGTAATTACGTTTTTAAGCAGCAGGAAAACTTAACCCATGCTGATTAGCACTGAGGAAAGTGCCTTCGGTGTTTTTTGTTCCTTTTGCATAATAGACTGCACGTAGATACATCACACCAGGAACAATAAGCGGCTGAAGATTATATTTTCTCGCAATATTGCTATGCTTCACTATTCCTGCCATGATAAAACATTCAGGGATGGCTAGGTAAGGAACGTTTCTCACGGCTGGGTAAGCCGGCCGTCCTGGGTGAGATTATCCACGTTCTCGCTTTCGTTGAACTCGGACAACTGTATTTATTCTTGAGAGCAAAAATGAAGAAAAAAGAGTAGAGAGAAAGGTGGAGCTCAGGTTTGTCCCATGCGTGAGTGGTCCAATGTAGAGAACCTCAAACATCTTTTCTGAAGAAACTGAGGATCGAGACAGCATGGATGAGCATCAATGAACTGGAGCGAAAAATGTCGACCTCGTCCACCATCGTCTTCTCTTCCTGTCTGGTCTGAGGGCCATCCTTTCCTTCCTCCATATACCGTCGGTCAACTCTGATGCCTTGTTAAAAATCATTATCCTCCAGCTCCTCCATCCATGGCTTGTTTACTTTTGACCCTTAATTATTTATACTCCTACACATGCTTGGACTCATGGGGTATTCCGTTCTTTAAGGTTTAGCTGGATATGGGAGCTCTTGATCGTTTTTCAAGTGTCTTCTCGTCAATATCAGTCGTCCAATATCAGGGTCTTCCATGGTCTGCGAGGCTGTTTTTTTTTTTTTGATTGGCAAGCTCACTCTTTCGTTTTTCTTTAGAGTTCATTTTGATGTTTGTCTGTATTACAGCTTTTTGTAGAGCTAAAAAAAAAAAAAAAGTTTTCCACTTTCAAAATACATTCAACGTACACCAGTACTCTATTGGAACATATATGATACAATATGTTAAGATTTACAAGCCCGTTGGAATTTGATGCATTTCTGTATTAATTACTCAAATCACACAAATGAGGCTTGATAACTAAGTCATGGGGGGAAAAAAGTACAGTATCTCACAAAAGTGAGTACACCCCTCACATGTGTGTAAATATTTGATGATATCTTTTCATGTACAACACTGAAGAAATGACACTGTGCTACAATGTAAAGTAGTGAGTGTACAGCTTGTGTAACAGTGTAAATTTACTGTCCCCTCAAAATAACTCAACACACACACATTAATGTCTAAACCGCTGGCAACAAAAGTGAGTACACCCCTAAGTGAAAATGTCCAAATATGGCCCAAAGTGTCAATATTTTGTGTGGACACCATTATTTTCCAGCCTTAACAATATTTGGCATGGAGTTCACCAGAGCTTGACAGGTTCCCACTGGAGTCCTCTTCCACTCCTCCATGATGACATCACGGAGCTGGTGGATGTTAGAGACCTTGTGCTCCTCTACATTCCATTTGAGTATGCCCCACAGATGCTCAATAGGGTTTAGGTCTGGAGACATGCTTGGCCAGTCCATCACTTTCACCCTCAGTTTCTTTAGCAAGGCAGTGGTTGTCTTGGCGGTGTGTTTGGGGTCGTTATCATGCTGGAATACTGCATACTGATCATGCTCTGCTTCAGTATGTCACAGTACATGTTGACATTCATGGTGACATTCAATGAACTGTAGCTCCCCAGTGCCGGCAGCACTCATGCAGCCCCAGACCATGACACTCCCACCACCATGCTTGACTGTAGGCAAGACACACTTGTCTTTGTACCCCTCACCTGGTTGCCACCACACACGCTTGACACCATCTGAATGAAATAAGTTTATCTTGGTCTCATCAGACCACAGGACATGGTTCCAGTAATCCATGTCCTTAGTCTGCTTGTCTTCAGCAAACTGCTTGTGGACTTTCTTGTGCATCATCTTTAGAAGAGGCTTCCTTCTGGGACGACAGCCATGCAGACCAATTTGATGCAGTGTACGGCGTATGGTCTGTGCACTGTCAGGCTGACCCCCCACCCCTTCAACCTCTGCAGCAGTGCTGGCTCATATGTCTATTTCCCAAACACAACCTCTGGATATGACGCTGAACACGTGCACTCAACTTCTTTGGTGGACCATGGCGAGGCCTGTTCTGAGTGGAACCTGTCCTGTTAAACCGCTGTATGGTCTTGTCCACCGTGCTGCAGCTCAGTGTCAGGGTCTTGGCAATCTTCTTATAGCCTCGGCCATCTTTATGTAGAGCAACAATTCTTTTTTTCAGACCCTCAGAGAGTTCTTTGCCATGAGGTGCCATGTTGAACTTCCAGTAACCAGTATGAGGAAGTGTGAGAGCGATGACACCAAATTTAACACACCTGCTCCCCATTCACACCTGAAACCCCCATTCATAACACTAACAAGTCACATGACACCGGGGAGGGAAAATGGCTAATTGGGCCCAATTTGAACATTTACCAATTACTCACTTTTGTTGCCAGTGGTTTAGACATTAATGTCTGTGTGTTGAGTTATTTTGAGGGGACAGTAAATTTACACTGTTACACAAGCTGTACACTCACTACTTTACATTTTAGCACAGTGTCATTTCTTCAGTGTTGTCACACGACAAGTTGATATATTTACAAAAATGTGAGGGTGTACTCATTTTGTGAGATATTGTATGTGCACCCTTGTATTTATCTTCTTTTAGCAACAACAACCTGCACTGATCCATTTCTAGAGTTGATAAAAAGGACTTGAATGGACCTAAAGGAGCAATTTTAGACCATTCCTCTCTGAAACAGTGGAATGTATTGCTTGGGCAGCTTCATAAGCCCCCAGCCGCTCAACTGGGTTAAGCTTTGGACTCTGTCTTTGTCATTCCAAGACAAACTTTCTTATTTGTAAGCCACTGTGTTAATTAAATTTTGG
>JAFFST010054720.1:73728-78728 GCA_022414735.1 Noturus placidus | reverse complement strand
ACAGTGGCAGCTTGGCAGTCCTGGGGCTTACACTCACCCCAACCTTCTGATCAGTAACCCAGAGCCTTAACCATAAAACCACCACTTGTGGTGAAGCCTTTCACTTTAGATTCATGTGCTAATGCCCACATAGCGTTTTCCTCAACCAAAATGATATCCAAAGTGCAAGCGGTTCCAAACCTTAGTCGACGCTAGGAGAATACAGAAGCGGATATTTATCTTTAAGATAAGTATTCCTTAAGATATTGTATTCCTGGCGAGAGCAATAATGGAGCTCCTGGCAGTGGCGTCCTTGTTTTGGCACTAACCCCCATTGGCATGGAGACTCCTGACATGATTTTCTATAATTTGGACCGTCAGTGCTTCCAGTACGACCTAACATATTATATAATGTATTAGAGCGATTGCATTAATATAAACATGATTTGCCGCTGCACTACAGATAGAGCTGATGGTGCATCAATGTAGCACACATTGAGAGGCAGGATTTGTCTTGCACCTCTGGGGTTTGGGTTTCCTCCCACAGTCCAAAGACATGAACTATAGGCTGATTGGCATTTCCAAATTGTCCGTAGTGTGTGTGAGAGCTTGTGCCCTGCAATGGGTTGGCACCCTGTCCAGGGTGTCACCCCAATCATTCCCCCGAGATTTCCACACGATCTTGTGTAAGATAAGTGGTATGGAAAATGGATGGATGGATGGAGAAACTATCTGAAAACAACATTGACGAGACTGGAGCACAGCAGGCACTTGGGCACAGTCAGGAAATACACCAATGACAAGGAAGCACATGAAGTGCCAATCAAAAATGAAACATGAACAGCGCAGAATTCTGAATTCTGACTAGTCAGCCCTGCTGAAAAAACAAACAAACAATAGAATTGTATTGGTTTTAGTGGAAACTGTAATGTGTCCATAGTGTATGAATGTGTGTGTGAGTGTGTATGTGATTGTGCCCTGCGATGGCACCCTGTCCAGGGTGTACCCCGCCTTGTGCCCCATGCTCCCTGGTATAGGCTCCAGGATCCCCCGTGACCCTGAAAAGGAGTAAGCGGTTGAAGATGGATGGATGGATGTAATGTCCATGTGGGTCCATGAGGTGTTGCCTTCTACTGGTGGCATGTTATGTCTAATGGATACCATTGAGGACCGGTGATAATGGTTTTAATGGTGGAATTTGTGACATTCAACATCTTCCTGCTGAAAAAAAAAAACACAACAATAGAAGGTTTCTATTAAGGTTTTTTTTTTTCTCCAGCAGGGCTGACCAATCAGAATGGAGAATTCTGTGGATAACCACAATTAGGTCATGACGAAGGAGAAGTCCGTGTGGCTGCTCAATAGATAAAGTGACTCCAAAAAGTTTCGACTCTTTCCCAATGTCGCGACTCAAAATTATTTCAGGAATTCTGGGAAATAAACAGTTAGATATTCAGCACACACCTGCAAGCGTTAAAAAAAAAAAAAAAGCCATGTAATGCAATCTCTATTCATTACAGCAATTCATCAAGTTAATAGGGTGTGCTTGAATAACTGCATGGAAATAAAAGCAAGCAACAACTCCACATCATTAGGCACTATAATATTTTCCCCGCAAAAAGAACTACAACCGTCATTATAAACCTTTCATAATGGCTCCAAACACACTCTGCGTATAACGCCAGAATTGTCACAGACAAAACAATTGTGTTAACAACATGACCGCACATGAGGAATATAAAAGAGCAACCACAAAACACACCATGTTGTGAGCACTGCTTAAATCTCCGTTTTATAACGTGTTCATTTTGCCGATAATGCTCGAGCGCTCGGCTTTCGCCACACAAGGCTTTTTTCTTCTTCTTACTCGTTCTCTGCTTCTTAGGAGACCTTTTATTTCAGTCTGGCACTGAAAGGAACTCCTTTTCAATGTCAACAGCTAGACATTGATCATCCCATATCCTTGTTATTCTGTTGCAGTGAGTCTGTGGTGTAATAGGTTTAATAGGCTAAGCTGCTAAAAGCTTTTCTATATTACAGCGAAAATCACATTCGGACACGGTTCATGCACGAGTCTTGTAATATTGGTAATATTTGAAAGACAGCTATGTTAATATAAATCATACTAGCCATCCCTGATCGATAACAATCTCCGAAACCAAGACAGTCTCGCAGGCTAGCATCATGGAGTTCTGGTGCAGGTTTCCAACGAGTTCCTTTCCTGCGTCTCCTGTAGCAAAGAGAAGCCGTCTAGCCTGCCCGCTTAGCTAGCACTACAAACTAACTAGCAAAACATCAAGACAGCAATGACGCCAAAGAAGACGAGCAAAAGGTCTTAAACCAACCCTGTTATCATCAGAGTGAACTACTTTAATTGGGTAATTCTAACATGTGACATTATTCAAATGATCACATGTATAGCATTAGCTAGCGAACTAGCTAGCTAGATCAGAAAACACATAATGGCAGTAGCATGATGCTTGAATGAAATTATTATTATTTGTTTATTTTACAGACCAAAAGAGTTAATAAAACCATCTTCTCTGTTGAATGGTTCATAACCACTACTGGCTAGCATAGCATATGACCAAAAAGAGATTTAGCATTTAACAAATATTACGATTTCTTGATGAGAATTATGAGTGACGTCAGGTTGCCGAGCTTGAATGTTAAAAATGGCTCCTTTTTTTACACAATTAAACAACTTTGCAAGGTTAACCCACTGCTAGAAGACATACTTAGCCTCAATAGCCACAGCGCAGGATCTTTTTCACCCTTTTCCCTGCTGTGTTTCGTCTCTTTTGTATCCCTTTCTGAAGCACACATTGAAAAAAGTTTACCTCAGACAAGCTCAAGGCCCTCTAGCGAACCCATTGGTCCTCTTGGATTACCGCGGGTCTCATTAGAAGCTGTCCTGCGGTGCCCAATAAACCCTTATTCAGGGTCTAAAGCGGCCTGGAGAGTTTTATTCCGTTGGATTGGAATGCCTGGAGATCACACGCTGGCTTTAAACGTGCGTTCGTGATACATGGATATATAAGTTGGAGAGTTCGCTAGGCTCAAAAACTATGAGCTAAAAGATGCCATGAAGTCAAAAAATCCATCCATCCATCCATCTTCAACCGCTTACTCCTTTTCAGGGTCACGGGGGAACCTGGAGCCTATCCCAGGGAGCATCGGGCACAAGGCGGGGTACACCCTGGACAGGGTGCCAGTCCATCACAGGGCACAATCACATACTCACTCACACACACATTCATACACTACAGACACTTTAGACACGCCAATCAGCCTAACATGCATGTGTTTGGACTGGGGGAGGAAACCGGAGAACCCGGAGGAAACCCCCGACACACGGGGAGAACATGCAAACTCCGCACAAATATTTATCATAATTACATAATCACTGATGTGCTTCTGAATTCTGGACTCTGATTGGTCAGAAGGTGTTGATTCATTTTCTATAATGGAAGCTCTGACAGTTGCTAAACTGTAAATCAAATGACCTCCGGTTGTATAGTTAGGAGAAGTGTGTTTAACGTTAAAGGAACGTTAAACACAGTCTCCAGTGTCAGTTAGTCTCCAGTGTCAGTTAACAAGTCCCGTGTTTCTCGTATAACATGACATATCTGGTTTTTTTTTTTACGTCAAGTTTAAAGGCGTTCTGAAATGTGTTTTATCCCTTACTCTTTATCAGTCACAACATATGAAGTACATCACAACGTCTTTAAGTCAACACTACTCAAAAAAGACCTTATTCCAAAACAGACATCAATACTTTAGCTTGATATATAAATATATACGGCGTTCATATCCAGCTTCACGGCGCATATTTTCGCCACCTCGATTCTAGAAATTCCCGTCTTTCTGTACGTCTTAAGAGCCAATGGTGGATAAGCGCTTTCATCCCGTCGCTTTTTCCTCCTCTCTATTTTCAATTCTCGCGTCTAATTCCTCCGCTAAGCTGCAGCGACCTCAAGGAGGGCCCCGAAGTGTTCAATATGCACTCGATCCATTAAGAGCTGAGCCGTCTGCCTCGCTGCCAACGGTGACGGGATTCAATTTCCACGGAGGTGAGGAGAAAGCCGAGTCTTCTGAACGAATACAATAACGCATTCGGCGAAATTAATAATTAAAGACAGGACGAGGCTATGGGGAGCTGGAAAAGTCGATGCGAAGAATAAAGCTCGATCCGCTTTTCTGATGCATACTGAAGCCGGCAGCGCTTTTCGAGGGGGGCGGTGGGAAACCAAAACAAACGAAAGGTTTGAGAGAAACCATTTGGAGGCACTGTGGGATTTACCACATACCCGCTAGCTCCATCGCTTATGTGAATTTGAAACTTTTGCATAAACACTCCTCCTCTGAAAGCTCACACAAATCACCTTTGATTCGCAGTTTTGATAGAAAGACACGTTTCTCACACAGGAAATGCGACTGCAAATACAGTTTGCAATTGCTTTTGAATATTGTCCGCAACATACTTCCATACTGCATACTGTATATTACACACATACTGTGTACTAATGCTATTACACAGCACACATTGTTCTTGGTTTTTCTTTTTACTGCTGCCTAACAACTATAGCATAATTCCTAGTGCCACAATGGCTCTATTAGCCCATCTGTCATGTTGCTTCCCAGCACTGCTGACCCCGCTAGAGACCGAATGACCCTGCCGAAAGCCATACGAGTTGTTGTTCTATTAGGTGACAGAAACCTGGAGCTGTGTGTATATAGCAACTCTCAGGTTCTTTATCTATGGGGCGAAACGCGATGCAGACCGAGACCACGGCAAACAAAGCTTCAGAGGTGACCCGAGCACGGTTCGATCGCGAGGGGTCCGGGTTCGTTTGCTGTGTTCGCATAATCCACAAATAAACAAATAAATAAATAAATACAAATGCCGAGTCATGGATCTGCGAGCACATGGAGCAGTGAAAGTGTGATTTACATGCGAATCTTTAAACATGATTCAATTCGTTTAATGCTTTCGGGGTTTTTTTTTTTGGGGGGGGGGG
>JAFFST010054720.1:57244-68830 GCA_022414735.1 Noturus placidus | reverse complement strand
TGGGATAGGCTCCAGGTTCCCCGTGACCCTGATAAAGGAGTAAGCGATTGAAGATGGATGGATGGATGGAATATACAAGAAGCAATAAAATAAAATAAAAATCAGTAAGAAAGAAATAATTAAAAAAAAGCACAACCCTGATATCGCTCTATTCATCTTTTCCCAAGATTCCAAGCTTCCTGATGTTTTCTGAAGCTTAAATCTGCCAACCGCCATATGACACACAGGACACATCACACGCTTCGCACTTCTGTGTAGTTCCTCTGTAACTTTCTGTAGCTGACATCCAGAGTGTTTGTGTGTTTCCTAAAGCCAAGACTGTGTAAACTACAGAGGATCTAATTCATGCACTCGACCTCAGTTTCATCTTCAACCCTGAGGGACGTCTACAGACTGCCCAATTTAAAAACTGCTATAGCTATGGTGCAAGAATTATTCCTCTTCCTTACTGATGGTGGTCTAAACAACAGGCTCCACAGGGGATAAATATCACCGCAAATGACTTTTAGAGGTTTTCTTCTAATTACCCTCGATCTGACTGCATGCACTGCCAAATAAGGCTCTTTGGGAGATTGTTGGGTTTTTTTTCCGCCACCACTATGAAAACACAGGACTTGGTCCAAATGGGCAATTGGAGTCTCCATTGGAGATTTATTTGCAGAGATAGTTTTCATCAGCTTGCGAGACGATGGGAGATTAAAAGAAACTGCGTCGTCATTTTGGCATACACGATGACATCATAATTAATCAATTTGTATAGCGCTTTTTACAATGGACATTGTCTCAAAGCAGCTTTACAGAAATATCATTTTACATTTACATTTACAAGCGACTTACAAATGAGACACACTCACACACCAATGGTAGCAGAGCTGCATGCAAGGTGCTAGCTTGCCATCGGGGGCAACTTAGGGTTCAGTGTCTTGCCCAAGGACACTTCGGCATGGGATCACCCGGGCCGGGATTCGAACCACCAACCCTACGATTAGTGGATTAGTGGACAACCCGCTCTACCGACTGACCCACAGCCGCCCTAAATGCCCTATCATGGCAGGAGCACGGTGCGTTTACGTCATTGCTGAGCTCCTGGAGAATGGTCTGTCTGTATATTTAAGCGTTTTCATGTTCGTGATCCGATAGGTCCATTTGTGGAGTCTGAATCAGAGCAGAACATTGGTACTTTTGCGTTTACATATATAAAATAGATATCTAATACCTAATAATATCTGTTGTTACCCAGATGAGGATGGGTTCCCTTCTGAGTCTGGTTCCTCTCAAGGTTTCTTCCTCTTAAACATCTTAGGGAGTTTTTCCTTGCCATTGTCGCCACTCAGTGTCTTGCTCAGTTGGGATAATTTATCACTTTTACTGTGTGTATACTGTGTTTATATTCCTGTAAAGCTGCTTTGAGACAATGTCTGTTGTAAAAAGCGCTGTACAAATAAAATTGAATTGAATTGAATTGAATTAAAAAAAGGGGGCTGAAAACATCCCTGTCAGGAATAAAAAACTCCGGGTCAGGAACACGGCGACGAAAACAAAGCCGAGCGCGTGGAGAAATCAGAAAAACACGCGAGCAATGCTGAACACGGAGCTGGAGCTAAATAAATGATTCAATCATCGTGTACTTGTTTTGTTTTTGAATTTTTTTTGGGGGGGGGGGGGGTATCACATCGATCCACTCTTTATTGTTCTTTTTTTTGTTCGTCGATCCAAAAATCTGAACAAATAAATGGCATTTATGCCGTACTACAGCTTGGTCCTTTGGTTCCAATAAAAAACAAACAAACAACAAAAGAAGCCAAAACTAGTTTGATTCAATTTGATTCAATTTGATTCGAAAGAGTCGATTCATTTTCTCACTGTGATAGAATTAAAAAATAAATAAATAAAAAAGGGGGGCGCACGGTGGCTTAGTGGTTAACGCCTCACACCTCCAGGGTCTGGGGTTGGAGTCCCGCCAGGGCCATGTGTGTGTGGAGTTTGCATGTTCTCCCTGTGTGTCGGGGGTTTCCTCCGGGTACTCCGGTTTCCTCCCCCAGTCCAAAGACATGCATGGTAGGCTGATTGGCGTGTCTAAAGTGTCCGTAGTGTATGAATGTGTGTGTGAGTGTGTATGTGATTGTGCCCTGCGATTGACTGGCACCCTGTCCAGGGTGTACCCCGCCTTGTGCCCGATGCCTCCTGGGATAGACTCCAGGTTCCCCGTGACCTTGATAAAGGAGTAAGCGGTTGAAGATGGATGGATGGATGGATGGATGGATGGATGGATAATAAAAAAAGGCACAGCAGGGAACCTGTAGCTTGCGTCAACCTGAGGGACATTTCCATGGGCGTAACCATGCATTCTCTGGAGGGGGGGTCGTGTGTCCCCCAATGTTGAGGAAATACCAATCTGACATTTGCAAACGCTTTGACAGAAAACGTTCTGGAACTCGTTTTTACAAATAATCCCGTGACCGAATCGTTCTTTCCGTTACGTGTTCTCTGAGCCGTCGTTGTGACTACGGACGTCCGCGTGCGCGAACAGGAAATTTGATTCGGCTCTGTAGAGAACACTTCAAGCCTCATTGAAACCCAATCTGCGTTTCATCATTTTTCAATCAAACTGGAAAAACTGCATATTAGTTTTTATCGCTTTTCACTTATCTTCAGAAAGCGCTGTCACAAACGGTTTAGTGTGAGGACGTGTTCGGGGAAACATGTCAGTCACCGTGTCACCGACGTACATGCCTTATTCCCGGGTTCCTTCTTTCAGATTTCTTCTTTATTGCACAGAAACGCTTTAACGTGGCCTTAATATGTCACACTGAATTAGACACGTGACCGTGAGAGGAGGATGCCAGGAATTCAAGTGTAGGAATTCTGACCACATCTTTCGTGCCTTTAAATGTTTCATCCAGAGGTAAAATGCAGATACTGAGAATTGTGCTAGGACTAGTTAGCTCAGGATTGTCTTTAAAATCACTACAAAATCCCCAAAAGACGAGGTATGTGAAGGCCATAGCATATGATTTACATCACTGCCTTCCTCATCAAACCATTCAGCGAGCCCTTATGAAGATTTCAGAGACCACGCCCATCAGGATAGAACTGTTTTGTCGGACGATAAGTCAGAACTATTGATTCGCGAGTCATGCTTCTAAGTCGAGCCAAACCATGAGAGCAGAATCAAAATAAATTAATGATCTCTTCAATGTAACATTGCCAGAGTACCGGTTCTCTCCCCTCTATCCACCACGACGTGTATATAAAGTTATATTTGTTACACATCGGCGATGATTTCATTAAATCCACCTCTAAGCTTAGCTTGGAATATCAGGCACTTTATATTAACAAGCCAAGGGCAGCTTAGCAACACGTTCTGTATTAGCTACAGTGCACAGAAGAAGCTGGTTCAAATTATGACGGTTGAACTCATTCTTGCAGGCTTGGGGTGAGCGAGAATAGTGCGGTGGATATATTTCAGTGAGGATTTACACGGGTGTGAGATTAGACCCCCGTAGCTCTTCTATCAGACTGACTGCACAACATGGAGAGCGGCGAGATTGAAACTAATCTTATAGCAAATATATAGGAGAGCTCGTAAAAGAAAAGCAGGCAGGGAGGAACGAACTAATCCGTCTGCGTTTGCTCGTCGAGTTGAACCGAGACGGACGGTGTCCTTAAACGGACAGCAGACGAGCTTTTTTTTTTTTTATTATTATTAAAGGGCCTTGCGTTAGAGCGCGATATAATGGCCGCTGATCAATATCTCTTTTCTCTGTTAATGGAAGGCCTTATAGCATTCGCATGAAAAAAAAGATAAAGAAGAAGACAGGGCAGATGGTAATAAGGAGTCGGTGGGAAGGATGGCGTCTGAGGAGTTCCCATGGCCCATCACTGTTAAACTTGAAAAATCATAACGCATAAATCTTTATGTAAAATGTTCCAGTTTCTCTCTACGGTGTCTCTCAAGCAAATTATCTCGACGCTCTAAGCGCTGGTTGCTCATTAGCAATAATGTGCGGCACTCGGCTTTGAAATATTTAACAGCTAAGCTTTAAAGGCTCTTTAACAAATGGTCAACTCAGCCCCGTACTTCAACAACGCCCCCAGGAGTGCGCTTTGGAAATTCATAAATCCTCAGGGGGTGGCTTAGTGGTTAGAACATCTGCTTCACACCTCCAGGGTTGGGGGTTGGGGGTTCGATTGACTATACAGCATCTTGCGTGGGTTTATCCGTCCACCCTTCATCCTCCGAATAGATTATAGATCTATCTAGCATTAGCATCTAATGCTTACATGAAGGTTAATGACAGAGGACATCAAAGGGCATGTGACGGATGAATTAACCCCCGATTCAAGCCAAGAAGGGTAATCAGAGATGCAAGCATATGGATAGATATTGAGTATTGAATATTCCAGGCCTGTCTTGGGACATAAACGTGTACACTGCAGACTCTACAACAGCTATTTATAGACAAGTCAAAGCTATTGTGTAACAACATCATACTTAATGGTGTAATAAGATAATGGCAGCAGAAGGTTTCAAGGCCTTTACAGTTGAAGCAGGTTTTAAACCGTCTAGTTGTTGTAAAATAAAAAAAATAGAGTCGTTTGTTCGGCGTATTCTGTCACGGATCAATCGAGCATTACCACCTGCTTGTATTGTGCATTCAGGATTGTATTTAGAGTTGAATTACGAGTACGTAGTGAAGATTTACTAGTGGAATTGCATGCAATGGGATTCCGACCTCAGACATAAATACAGGCTTAAGTGCTGTTCAGAAATGATGCAAGCGTTACGCAGTCTCAGCAATACCGCACTTTGTCTCAATCACACACGATTCAGACCATATTTTAAGCCCAAGTAAGAACCATTATTAAGTCCAGTACTGCTGTCTTACAGTTTGATGTAACTTATGAATAATTCATGCTGAAATTTTTGCATTGGCTGTAAATACACTCAAGAAAAAATAAAAATTGTTATGGAAATGCTATTTGAGGCTAATATTAAAATATATAATATTTTATACATAATATTCCATCCATCTTCAACCGCTTACTCCTTTTCAGGGTCATGGGGAACTTGGAGCCTATCCCAGGGAGTATCGGGCACAAGGCGGGGTACACCCTGGACAGGGTGCCAGTCCATCGCAGGGCACAATCACATACACACATTCATACACTACGGACACTTTAGACACGCCAATCAGCCTACCATGCATGTGTTTGGACTTGGACTATGTATAATATATAATATTATATTTTTTTTATTAAACAAGTCAAATACATCAGATAGATTATATCTCTTGCACACATTTCGAGTCCATGAACTGTTCGCATGACCAGTAGGAGTATATAAAAAAAATAAATAAATAATAAAATGCGAAATTCTATGATGCTGGATCAAGTGCTATTTTATAAGCGGATGCTGATATCGGTGTTTGCCGTTTGCTTAGTCATACTGTATAGCACTTTTTTTTATTCCACTGTATTCCACTTTTTTTCATGTTTGATTTTTACCTCATCTCTTGCTTTTACAGTCAGGTCCATACGTATCTGGACAGCGACACAATTTTCGACATTTTAATGCTCTCTCTGTACATTACGACAATGGATTTGAATTGAAGCGATCAAGATGTGATTGAAGTGTAGACTTTTCAGCTTTAATTCAAGGGCTTAAAAGAAAAATTGTTTTTGCGTTAACCGTTTAGGAATTACAGCTCATTAAAAAAAAAAAAAGCGTTTCTACATTTTGACAAGCTGTACTGGATCTGTCTTTGTTTGCTGCTTTGTTTGGTGGTCTTTCTGTGTTTAGTTTTGCGTTCAGGAAGTGAAAAGCAGCTTGAGGTCAGGTGACTGACTCGGCCGTATAAGACCATTCCATTTCTTGGCCTTAAGAAGCTCTTGGGGTGCTTTCATGGTATGTTTTAGGTCGTTTTCTATCTGTACTGTGAAGCGCCGTGCGTATCAGTTTTGCAGCATGTGACTGAATCTGAGCAGAAAATATAGTACTATATGGTTTAGAATTCATCCTGCTACTTCTATCAGTACTCACATCATCAATAAACAACAGTGACCCAGTTCCATTGGCAGCCATACATGCCCATGCCATAACACTGCCTCCACCATGTTTGACAGATGATGGGGTATGCTTTGGAACAAGAGCCCTTCCTTTCCTTCTCCATACTCTTCTCGTCCCATCCTTCTGGTACAAGTTAATCTTGTATCAGAACTTTCCAGAATATTTATCTAGAGGTTGTTTTTTATTTTTTTTGCAAAGTATAATCTGGTGTCATCTTTCCCTGTATAAATATTGATGTATGTTTATAGACTTGAAGTGGAAGACGTACCATAGTGGTGAGATTAAGACAGTAAATAGGAGTTGACAGTTTATCCCTATTTAAAAAAATAAAAGACCAGTGAGACTTTGTTTATAATTAACACAGATTTTAACGGATATTAATGCATCATCCGGAAATCTGGAGCAAACAGCAACTCTTGTCCGTGTCACCGTGGCCTGAATTTCGCTGTGTCTGTCTTGGGGTTTACCTGGAAGCAAGTTCATCCTGGTATGAGGAATGGATGCGCATGTACAGCGGGAGCACTGGAGATCATTCATCAGGGACCCTGGACACCGTGTGAGGACAAAGGACTCATTTATCTCGCCTAGAATGACACACAAAAACAGGTCCATCACCCCTGAGGCATCAGCAGCGCTCCGTCATATTCCACTGTGTCTAATTAAGCAACGCTTCCTTAACCTCGAAATAGTCGTGTCTTTACATTGCGCTTGCAACACCAGGCAGGTGTCCTCATAACGTATGGGGATTTGTACAAAAACACACTTTAGAGAGCATACATTTTCACATGGCGGCTTTAGAAATAAGGAAATAATCCGGAACGTAAGCACACTCGCTGCTGTGCTGAAGGTTTGTTCTGTGAGTGCAGCTAGATTTCAGTGCTGATGCTGATGTGTGTGAGGTGAGTCACACTGATGCTTCCTGACAAGCTTCATTCCACTAGAGAGAAGACGACATCATGCATCACGACGACGCTGCTGCTGCCCAAACGCCTGCCTCGGGCTTTCCTCCCAACTGGATCACATTATAAAAACAGGAAGCTAAAAATAATGAGAGGTAGAAAACTGACATGTTTTGAATATAGCGGTGAGTTTCCACGAAGCATCGATCGGTAAGTACGTCAATCACAGGGAAGATACAGGCCCCAGCTGCCATTACAGGAAATTAATCAACACCTTCCGACCAATCAGAATCCAGCACACTAATGTAGAACGGCACCGCGGTATACGTTGCAAACGTTCCGCAGATTAACGTCTCTGTTTTTTTTCATGTGTAATTTCGAGACAACCGACGTTCAGAAAGTAGCTAACAGTCTCGGAGATGAATAAGACCGAGCTTCTTCCTCCTACACTCTGTGATTTACACCACTGCACTGCTCTACGTTCCTCCTGAAGGCCTCGACAGAACTCTTCACCCCACTGAGCGACGGAAACATAAACTCACTTTCGTTGAGCGTCGGACTTAACGAAAGTTCTACACAAGTCAAAAAGGAGATCAAGGCGGCTAATCATCGGGGACGTATGAGGACGAGCAGAGATGGAACACGCTGTGAATTTAAGATGACTGCAAGTCAAATGGACCCATCCACTGCCAGCAGCGTGTCTTTGAGGCTCGCTAAGATCTTAACACCCCCTGAAAGTGAAATCTGATGCTGAAAGGCTTCGGAGTTGAATCAGATCGACTATATTAAACCACAGAGCTGTTGAATGATGGATTCTGATCACTCAGAAGGAGTTCCTAGAACCACGGCTCTGACCGTAGTGTAGCTGAAAAATATCACGCGTTTATATTAACGCGCTCGTTTTGAACACGTGATCATTTCTATAGTAACGGCTCACACATGGGGTCTTGTTCCACTTAAAAAAAAAAGTCTTCTTAGTTAACAAAGTATGATTAAAACCCGTTGCTATGGTGACGTTTTCCGTAAAGTGACGTTTATTCGTCGTTTACGGAAGGAGACTGTGACACGGTATGTTTTTCCAACGTTGGAAAGTCTTCAGGAGAGTCAGTCCCTGCTCGATTTCATGATTTTTGCAATCGCAGAAACGAACGCAAAATTCGCAGTAAGACGTGTCATGTGACGTGATCACAACGTGCATTCAGCTGAAGCTTCGAGCTCTTGGATCTGCCTGCGTCGAGCATGAGTACGACTAAAAAGGTCACGTGTCATTACTTCCGAAAGACCGTGCAAGACAATTTCGCGAGGTCGCAAATTCGGCAATTCAAGTAGTTTTCCACAAAAAAAAAAACAACGCACAAAAAAACATTGCACCGCATGTTTAAAAAAAAAAAAAAAAATCACGCTAAAGATCAAGCAATTCGGGCCCTAACCCTAACCCTAACTCTGGACAGAGGAGTTTACTCTTTTTTGGTTGCTCGTGAACATGACAAGAGAGTTCTTTGCCACGAGGTGCCATGTTGAACTTCTAGTGACCAGTATGAGTGAGTGAGAGAGCGATGACACCAAATTTAACACACCTGCTCCCCATTCACACCTGAGACCTTGTAACACTAACAAGTCGCATGACACCGGGGAGAGAAAATGGCTAATTGGCCCCAAATTGGACATTTTCACTTAGGGGTGTACTCACTTTTGTTTAGACATTAATGTCTGTGTGTTGTTATTTTAAGGGGACAGTAAATTTATACTGTTACACAAGCTGTACACTCACTACTTTACATTGTAGCATCACATATTTACACACGTGTGAGGGGTGTACTCACTTTTGAGAGAGACATATATATATATGCGTATATATCCTCCCCATGCGTTGAGGGTTTCCTCCGGGTTCTCCGGTTTCCTCCCCCAGTCCAAAGACATGCATGGTAGG
This sequence comes from Noturus placidus, assembly GCA_022414735.1. NCBI lineage: Eukaryota > Metazoa > Chordata > Actinopteri > Siluriformes > Ictaluridae > Noturus > Noturus placidus. The sequence continues at coordinate 59,931 of JAFFST010054720.1, read as the reverse complement.
CTGATGGGCGTGTCTAAAGTGTCCGTAGTGTATGAATGTGTGTGTGAGTGTGTATGTGATTGTGCCCTGCGATGGACTGGCACCCTGTCCAGGGTGTACCCCGCCTTGTGCCCAATGCTCCCTGGGAGAGGCTCCAGGTTCCCCTGTGACCCTGAAAAGGAGTAAGCGGTTGAAGATGGATGGATGGATGGATGGATATATATATATATATATAGCTATCCCATCCACTGAAAAAGACAAGCATAAAACTCTTTGGAGTAAAATTCTTTTTTTTTTTCTGCTCTCTGCTGCTAGTTCCGACCCCCTTAACTAAAGCAATGAATTATTATTCAACACAACAGGCTACACCGAGACAGCCCTAAAACCTACAGGTCCTACCAATTAGCATAAAAAATACACAAGTCCACCTTATCAAGTGCAAGCGCGAACATAAACACTGTTTATTCCAACTGAGTTGGGTTTTTGTTGTTGCTGTTTTTTTTTTTTTTTACAAGTGTTATTCAGACATGACCTTTTTTTGTGTGATTAAATGTGAACATCTGTCAAGCGGTAATCAAGCAGCTGTCTTCTCACAGCGGGTGATATGAATGCAATCAAGCGTCAGAGACCTTTATTTTCCCTCCATTCCCTGATAAAGATCCATCTCACGGACGAGAAGAAGAAGATGGAGACAGTATGATGCGCAAGGTCATGTGTGAAACATCGTAAAACATATACCAACAACGACAAAAACAACAACAACAACAAAAACACAGCTTGTTACGTTAGCAAGAATCCTCAAACTCCGCCCTGTAGATGCCGGAATCCTTCGCAGCTTTATTTCTGACTGTTACAAAGCACTAACACTGGAGACTCCTTATGTCTTCTCATGGGACGCTTCCACATGTCAACATTTGTTCCTTTCTCTTTGTTAAAAATGCTTTCATCTGTACTTTAATACCGTTAGAAACAACCGTCAGACTCGGCGCATGAAATACAAGCACATGCATTTAAATATTCAAACTCGTACACTATGACAGTGTAATAACTACTTTCAGGCATGGAGGTGCACTCGGTAGATTGGAGAGTCAACACCTCTGATCTCTGCCTTTCTCACCCACTTTTAAAGATTAAAGGTTCTCAGCCTCGTTCGATCTATCACTGACGCTCTGACGTGACGAACAAATGTGTAGTCGAGGCCATCAGTTTATTAGCGGTTCCTAATATCCCGGAGGACAAAAAAAGGAGTCCTGAGTGGGCTGTCTGCATTATAACCATGTGTCATAAAAGAGCGAGAGAGAGAGAGAGAGAGAGAGATAGAGAGAGAGAGAGAGAGAGAGAGAGAGAGAGAGAGAGAGAGAGAGAGAGAGAGAGAGAGAGAGAGAGAGAGAGAGAGAGAGAGAGATGCTAATTACTTAACAGGAAGTGTCTGGGGATGGAATACCACATCCCTCAGCTCAATAGTGTCCACACACACCCACACACACACACACACACACACACACACACACAATGATTTGATGGATACAATACAATACATTGAGCTCGATTCTGATCGTATGTAGCCTGAATAAGACGCCATGCTTTCTTTTTATGTATTATGAAAGACTTACACGTTAAAGATCCTTTCTATGGACTGTACAGGCGTAACACAGTGCCATTTGATGCATCTGTATTTGCTTAGCGCTCCAAATATCCGTATCATGATATTTGGAGCGCGATCCGGATTTGGATCTGGATCTCAGCCTGAAGTGGGTGTGGCCTAAACTTGCCCATGTGACGTTTTTTTTTTTTTTTTTTTGTATGTGTGTGTTGGATCCCAGTCCAGATGCACACCTCTGGTCCCAACCAGATTCCCTGTATAACATTCTGCTGAGCTTTTTAAATAAATAAATACATAAATAAATAATAATAATAATAATAATAATAATAATAATAATAATAATAACCCAAACAATTAGTGTGTCCATATGCGTGTCTGTGTTTGGACATGTTTAAAACAAAATGAAGTCGTCATTTCATATTCAGTTACATCTGTAATACACTGTATACAGTTTTGGAATTTGTCTCTATTCTTTCATAGATATAAATCCTTCCAGAATATTCATTCACTGTAAGTTACTCTAGACAAGTCTACAAAAGGACTAAATGAAGTGTCGAGAAGGGTTTAATGTTTTATTTACATATCCATCCATCCATCTTCAACCGCTTACTCCTTTTCAGGGTCACGGGGAACCTGGAGCCTATCCCAGGAAGCATCGGGCACAAGGCGGGGTACACCCTGGACAGCGTGCCAGTCCATCGCAGGGCACAATCACATACACACTCGCACACATTCATACACTACGGACACTTTAGACACGCCAATCAGCCTACCATGCATGTCTTTGGACTGGGGGAGGAAACCGGAGTACCCAGAGGAAACCCCCGACACACGGGGAGAACATACAAACTCCGCCCACACAGGACCATGGTGGGAAGGTGTGAGGCGAACGTGCTAACCACTAAGCCACTGTGCGCCCCTTATTTATATATCACATATATAATATATATATCATGGCAATGGATATCTTTTTATGGATATCTTTGAGAAATGGCTTTTTTTGCACTCTTCCATAAAGGCCAGATTTGTGCAGTATACGACTGATTGTTGTCCTATGGACAGAGTCTCCCACCTCAGCTGTAGATCTCTGTAGATCATCCAGAGT
>JAFFST010054720.1:41596-56571 GCA_022414735.1 Noturus placidus | reverse complement strand
GCCTGAAACGTGGCAAAAGGTCGAACAGTTCAAGGGGGCCGAATACTTTCGCAAGGCACTGTACATAATGCTATTATTCTATTCAGTTTCGAGGCCCGAAGTGCGGTAGATGCGCTGGGTTTATTGTACTTCTTCAGTCATTTATCTGAACATCTGTGATGATTTTTACATTATATACATATTTATTATCAGGGGTTTTTAAATTCAAGAGTTCTTTAAGGGTTTACTGGGTAATTAAAGGAAATGAAGGGAACAAGCTGTTGTTTAACGGTTTTTAAAAGGCAATAATGTGTTGTACAGTGGATTTCTATATTCAGTATACTAGCCTGATGACTCAAGCTCATTTACACGTAATGTGTTTACCTAATCATACACCCTGAAGGCAAAGTGTGTTTAAATATACACTGTGTTGACAACGTGTCAGCCAAACTGAGTGTCATGATCAACGCTGACTCTGCACCCAGCGTGGAGCTCGTGACAAATCGAATCTAAAGAGCTCTTGAATGTGAATGAGGCGCTGGCGATAACTTCCTCTTCTTCCTGGACTCTTCACAGATACAAAACATCAACACGTCTGGCGGCGGACATGTTGTTAAAGAAACGTCTTCGGTGAAAGGGTTTGATTTCCTGACACTCTGCGGTAGATGGATAGATACAACGTGCGCCGTTTGACGCTGTCGATAAGCCCGGGACGGAGAGAAAAACGCACGCGTTATAGCCAGCGCCTCTCCAAATACGTGCTAATGAGAACTCCGAATCAGCGAAGGCTGAGAAGCTAGCGAGCGCTCGCCTTCATCACTCTGACGACACAGAAATTCTTAATTCGTTTATGCGTAATGCATTTGTTTTGTATACAATAGCGTTTCTATAGTAACGGCTCATTCAAATAGCATGATGAATTTTTACTTAATAACGTGGAATTGTCAACATAGTGACGTTTCCGGTTTCCTCCCCCAGTCCAAACACATGCATGGTAGGCTGATTGGCGTGTCTAAAGTGTCCGTAGTGTATGAATGTGTGTGTGAGTGTGTATGTGATTGTGCCCTGTGATGGACTGGCACCCTGTCCAGGGTGTACCCCGCCTAGTGCCAAATGCTCCCTGGAATAGGCTCCAGGTTCCCCAGTGACCCTGAAAAGGAGTAAGCTTGAAGGTTGAAGATGGATGGATGGACGTTTATGGAAGGAGTCTCCAGTGTCCACTTGTCTGGGAGATTCTGGAGGATGCCACGGTCCCGGCCTACACGCGTCTTTAGGTTCAGGATGTAGGTCAGAGCAATCACAAGCTCGAGATCCAAATCTCAAAGCGTTTATAACGTAGAGCACTTTATTAATACGTGATGATGTGCGCTGATAAAATAGGAATATTTTATCAGAGAATGTTCCAGGGTAATTAAGAGGCCAATGGAAGAAAACCGACAGCTTCCAGTCAGGTCCTCTTATGAGAGAAAGAAACTCAAAAAATTTGGGGCGGCTGTGGCTCAGTCAGTAGAGCGGGTTGTCCACTAATCATAGGGTTGGCAGTTTGAATCCCGGCCCCGATTGACTCCACATGCCGAAGTGTCCTTGGGCAAGACACTGAACCCTAAGTGGCCCCCGATGGCAAGCTAGCACCTTGCATGCAGCTCTGCTCCCATTGGTGTGTGGGTGAATGAGACACAGTGTACAGCGCTTTGGATAAAAATCAAATGGCACACTTATATATCACTTTTATCCAAAGCGCTTTGCACTGTGTCATTCACCCATTCACACACCAGAGCTGCCATGCAAGGCGTTAACTTGCCATCGGGGGCAACCTGGCCCAAGAACACTTCAGTGTCTCGCCCAAGAACACTTCGATATGTGGAGTCATGTGGGCCGGGAATCGAACCGCCAACCCCTCCGATTAACCCAACTTTAAACCGATAAAAAAAAAGATGATTTAATTAATAAAAATGACAATAATTATTAAATAAATGTCGTGTAAAAGCAATTAAACGTGCCGTTATTGTAAAATAAATCTCTTCAGAGCCATGTCGGTAACTCTGCGTCATTACTCAGTGTCCACTGCTTTCAAACGAGACCTGTCGACCAATCGTGCACTTTGTTATTCAGTCCCTACACCAATCAGAAGACGATGGTGTGTCTGCCTTGTTAGCTTCATGTTCTTTCTACGTGAATATTTCTTGGGACGAAATATCATTATGCCATTTCATTATGAAATACAGCGAATACTGTGAAATATAAATGGCCCGGAATATTCCATCACTTCGACGTATTACTTTTAAAGACTCTCGAATACTACTGTACTCCAGGCAGGACCGATAAAGTCAAGGCTGTGCATTTTTACATGAAGTAGCAAGACGTGTTCTTTCCTCAGACACACGCTGAAGGGAAAACGTGTTTATTTCCTTGTGCACGTATATATATATTCAGGGTAGCAAGTTGGCAGCGAGGTACAGTGCAGCTGTCAGGAGTGATGGAGGGATTCACTAAAAGAGACGCCTGGAGGATCTCCTGAAGGACTTTATTACACACGCTTCTGATGAGCTCGTAGTGTCGTACACGCCACCACACACCTGGTCTGGATATTACATTACTACTATATGAGATTTTTTTTTTTTTGGTGTTGTTAATAAGAACTCTGGTCACTTTATGAGTCACTGAGGCAACCGTTTGTCATTTTCTTTTCCTTCTAGGCAAATGGTTATAAGTAAAAAAAAAAAACGTTCATGCACTTAGAAAGAACAGAAGGAGTGGTGAGCTGGCATTCAGGTAGGATAGAGCTGACAGAGCTAAAGGAGCCTTGAAAAATTGAAGGTAATGTTGACAAAAAAATAAAATAAAAAGATTCTAACAGGCAAAAAAATAAATAAATAAACTTGAAGTCTTTCAAGCAAGAGTCAGGAATCGTCTTTCCCAATCCAGACCTCAGGGGATCTCGGATGACTTTGTGACTGGCAGAGGGTCACAGCTAGATGCCCTGGAACATCTGTCTTGATTGCTAGAGTTGGGTGAAACACAGGAGTTTGGATTTCAGGCCGCTTTCCTGTTTTGGTTTCAGACTCAGAGATTGGTGGGTGTAAATCCAGAGCTCTATTTATTCAGGTTTGTAAAAATAAATAAATAAATAAACATCTGGAAAATTCGATTGAGACCTATTATATGCCAATCAAGACGGATGAAAATGGAGAAGATTAAGGAAACAAGAAAAAAGGCTGCACACTCGCCTCAGACCTCCAGGGCCAGGGGTTCAATTCCCGCCATGACCCTGTGTGTGCAGAGTTTGCATTTTATTCCCATGTTGTTGGGGTTTCCTCCGGGTTTCCTCCCCATTCCAAATACATGCATGGTAGGCAGACTGGCGTGTCCGTAGTGTATGAATGGGTGTGTGTGTATGAATGTATGTATGTGATTGTGCCCTGTGATGGATTGGACCCCCGTCCAGGGTGGACCCCGCCTTGTGCTGCATGCTTCCTAAGATAGGCTCCAGGTTCCCCACGACCCAGTAGGATAAGTGGTATACCCCCAACCTTTTAGAGTAAGCGGTATACCCCCAGCCCTGTAGGATAAGCGGTATACCCCCATCCCTGAAGGCTAAGTGGTGTATCCCAAGCCCGGTAGGACAAGTGGTGTACCCCCAGCCCTGTATGATAAGCAGTATACCCCCACCCTTTTAGGATAAGCTGTATACCCCCAGCCCTGAAGGATACACAGTGTACCGCCAACCTTTTAGGATAAGTGGAATACCCCCAACCCTGTAGGATAAGTGGAATACCCCAAAGCTTTTAGGATAAGCGGTATACCCCCAACCCTGACGGTGTGAGGTGAACGTGATAACCACTAAGCCACCGTGCGAGTCACTGTATTTTCCCATAACAGCATGCCATGTCATGTTCGATTCCTAGCTCATCAACACACACCGTTGTACAAAACAATTATTTACATTTATATTTAGCAGACACTTTTATCCAAAGCGACTTACAAATGAGGGCACACTCACACACCAATGGTAGCAGAGCTGCATGCAAGGTGCTAGCTTGCCATCGGGGGCAACTTAGGGTTCAGTGTCTTTCCCAAGGACACTTCGGCATGGGATCACCCGGGCCGGGATTCAAACCACCAACCCTACGATTAGTGGATTAGTGGACCACCCGCTCTACCGACTGAGCCACAGCCGCACATTTATTTATATAGAGATGGAAATGTACTGGTTCTTATTATTACTGGAGCCAACTTGGCACTAACTGGAGATGATCATTCCTTCCCGCTGTTCTCGATAATCTTCAATAACGGAACTCCATTTCTCCCGCATCAGCGCACTCGGCAAGTATCTGTAGAAAGATGTAGAGCTGTTGCGGATAATACGTCTCATTTACAGCCCGGTTGTTCCGAGAGGGGGAGAAAATAGATTCCACACTTTGACTATGACTAATCCAAAATTCAATTAAATCTATAAGCTCAGACTTGAGCTTGCTCAAGGCTCATTCAGAATGTGCTCAGTGCTAGGAGCTGGAAATACAACAGTGGGAATTATGCCGAGTCGATGATCCGTCGTGTCATAGCGTCTCTGCAGAGATATCTGTTGACCATGTGATTAGAAGGCGTACAGGACTTACCGAAAACCCACAAAATCAATACAGGGATCAGCACACGTATCCAAAGTATATTTATCGGCCTGTCGTGTTGAGAGATGATGTTGATATGTGAGGCGCCTTTTCCTTGAAATCAGATTATGGACAAGGAAGAGAAGGTTTTTTTTTTTGTTTTTTTTTTTAATACTTCATGCAAATCAATATAATAAGGACAGGGGTAATTATTTTATCTGTGAACTTTGGTATAAATTTCAACCCAAGGTTCACACACTACCTCACGCTCTACAATTTAAGAATGAAGTGAAATACAGTATACTATTAGTACCGCTTGACTAATATGTCGAACTCTCTATTATGTAAACAGTTCATGTTGTGCTGATGTAGGAAAATAATCACCAAAAAGGTTTTAATCTTCTTATCCCACTGCAAATTGCTAAGAATTAGATTCGAAACGTATTTTTTTTATCCATTTTATAGTTAGATCCTTCCATAAATGTTACATAATCATCTCCTTTGAGAAAACCTCACCATTTTACACATGCTTACACATGACTTTGAACCCGTTTACGTGACGCGTCGTCCATACAACTATGGACCATACAAAAATGACCCATTTCCTGTCTGATGACAGGATTTGATTTACATTTATTCATTTAGCAGACGCTTTTATCCAAAGCGACTTACAAATGAGACACACTCACACACCAATGGTAGCAGAGCTGCATGCAAGGTGCTAGCTCGCCATCGGGGGCAACTTAGGGTTCAGTGTCTTGCCCAAGGACACTTCGGCATGGGATCACCCGGGCCGGGATTCCAACCACCAACCCCACGATTAGTGGATTAGTGGACAACCCGCTCTACCGACTGAGACACAGCCGCCCACTGATTTGCCGATTGTCTTTACAAAAGCCTTGCAGTTGTGTATGGAAGCACCATTTTCAAACTTTTCTACCTTATTATGTATTTCTCCTATTCTTGTTTGTTAAAAAATAATGTATCTTGGCCTGACCTTACAAATCAATCCCTAGCGTCCTGCATAAAAGCAGTTTATTCCGATTGCGCGTGCATGGTATTTAGCTGAACAACATAATTCTGCTCTGATTGCCAAAGTGCGTGGCTCAAGGTTGGACCACTTAGCATAATTAGCAAGTACTTTATCACAAAAGCACTCGATCGTGGGCTTGAAAACGTTCCAATTAATGTGAAGTATGTGAGAAGCTCTTTTTTATTGTAGGTCAACAAATTGAGTGGTCACGTATTCGTCATTGTTTAAATCAGAATAGCGTGATTTATACCAGGAAGTTTGGAATCTATCCAGTAAAGGGAAAGAATAAAACCCCACCCTGAACATCTTGCGTTATAATCTTTATCATTAAGATCGGATCTCCGTGACGTCCAAGATTTATTCTGTAATGAAATTCTGAGAAGGATTTAACCCTGACTTCATCTCTACCTTAATAAAGCGATGCGGCGGCACTTTAGTTCTTCAGTCTTTCCAGCGGCGTTACGCTGGTTTGAAAGATCGTCCTGGCAGGAAAGAGACCTCATAGTGTAGAGATGTCTGTAATCTGACGACGACCCGGCGCTACTCGTTTGCTCAAATGACACCGTCATTACTCATGCGGTTAGAAATGCCATGGAAGTTTGCATCACCCTCGCTCAACTCTCCGAGCGCAAACTGAGACGTACAATCCGCCAGGACTAATGCGAATAATGCACTGGATGTAACATGCTGTTAGATCAAAATCATGGAAAACGCCTCTATCTTCCAGGAAGGAGTCATTTGCGAATAAAACCTCCCGAATAAGCGTTCCTCCACCGACACACACCCACATACCTACCCATAAAAGCCCTCAGGATGCAATTGGATGTGTGTTTGTGCGAGATACAGGCTTGCTCGCCACAGCTCATGAGCTCAGAGGTATGAAAGTTGGCACGGCCTGCTCTGACAAGCAACATCATTGACTGTAGAGAAAGAAAAAAAAGAAAAAGAGATAGAGAGAGAGAGAGAGAGACAGAGGGGGTTGCTTGAGAGAGCTTCCCTTCTACCCATGTTCCCATTTATTATTTTTTCTCTTTAAGTGCAAATCTGCGGCGTTACAAGTGACTTATGGTGGCTGAGATTGTCGGAATGTAGAGCACGCTCAAGGGGAGACCAAGCACTTTGTTTCTGGCGTCAAATCATTTTGCATTTTGCAAAACTCCAAACGAGAATGCTTTACTTCCTCCATCTGCAAGCACATTCACAACACAGCGGCTACAGTAACTAAACACTGCTTCATCACACCACTCTGATCATCCAACCGCAGCTGAGGTACATCAAGATCTCATAAACATCACTTATAGCATGTATGTTAACTCGGATTCATGTTCTGAAGTTGTTTTTCTCTGTTCTCAACCTTTTTTTTTTCTCCCTGCAGACTCATTCGCGGTAACCTGCTGAGCACTACGTGCCAAAAGGAGCCTAATTTCCAGGATGGCCATTATCAAGCTTTTGAGGCAGCAAACTAATAAGCCTGTGTGAGCACTATGCTAAGCTGACGCTGCTGAAATAAGCAATTTGTACTCACTCTGGTGGCCGGAGACTCCGGTCAGGAGCCACGTGGGGCATCATGCAAGACAAAGAAGAATGAGGGCGGCTGTGGCTCAGTCGGTAGAGCGGGTTGTCCACTAATCCACTAATCGTGGGGTTGGTGGTTCGAATCCCGGCCCGGGTGATCCCATGCCGAAGTGTCCTTTGGCAAGACACTGAACCCTAAGTTGCCCCCGATGGCAAGCTAGCACCTTGCATGCAGCTCTGCTACCATTGGTGTGTGAGTGTGTCTCATTTGTAAGTCGCTTTGGATAAAAGCGTCTGATAAATGTAAATGAGGTAGAGAGAGGACGGAGCGGTTAACTTTGTTTGGATTGGGCCGCTCTTATAATCGGTCAAGGCTAGGACTTGTACATTTTTAACCTCTAGTGATTTGGGCTCTTGAGTGGTGCTAAAGCATTCACGATCATAGCCATGCCTGTCTGGGAGTCCAAGAGAGTCTGGACAAATGCCCATGCTCTTCAGGTAGGACGCGCATACTCGTGCTCGCATGTCCATCACACTGACACTTAACAGTCACGGACGTCTGCGAGTTCATGTAAGCGCTTTTTCAGCATGTTTGAGCCTTCACCCTGCCTGGTTGATAGCGCTGATATGATAGGAGAGCTGGCTGAGTTGAGGGGTGTGGGGGGAATTATCAGCTGATCAAATTATGGACTGGAAATCAAATCATGGACGGAGATTACTACGTAAACAATTATCCAATCACCAATTGTCTAATGCTTCTTCTCCCTTTCATTTCAGCAAGCTGACTCTCTCGAGCAGTTCGAAAACACGATTTCCGTTGATGTCAGGAATAAACTTCACTCTCTCATCCAGTCTCGCTGCTTCAGGAGCCTAATCAACAAAGGACCAGATGTGATGAAATGAAGCTGAGCTACTGTTAGCAAGACATTTTAACCCCCCCCCCCACCCCCGGTAAAAGTACATTCTGAAGGGATTTATTCCACTTTTCAAGAGTTTTTCTATCACGTTTCACTACGTTACAAATAAATAAATAAATAAAAATCCATCAAAGAACAACACATTGTAATTGTTTATCCGTTTAGTGTTGCATTGGGCGGCTGTGGCTCAGTCGGTAGAGCGGGTTGTCCACTAATCCACTAATCGTAGGGTTGGTGGTTCGAATCCCGGCCCGGGTGATCCCATGCCGAAGTGTCCTTGGGCAAGACACTGAACCCTAAGTTGCCCCCGATGGCATGCAGCTCTGCTACCATTGGTGTGTGAGTGTGTCTCATTTGTAAGTCGCTTGTAACTGTAAAATGATATCTCTGTAAAGCTGCTTTGAGACAATGTCCATTGTAAAAAGCGCTATATTAATTATTATTATTTTGTTTTACGAGGCTGTTTAGTTCTGCGTTCTTACCGTACATCACAGCAGCTACAACCAGACAAACCAAAAATGACCCTGACTACCTTCTTTCTTCCATCAGAGCAAGACTTACTACCATTGTCCCCTTTTAAACACTTCTTAGACATCTCCTACAATCGTCACAAAAGACAGAATTCAGATGCTCACATGTGCAGTAGTTCTGGCTTTGATTCACAAGACGCACACCCACGCAGCGCTGTGTATTTATTTAACTAACGTCTCGGTAAAAGTAACACTGTGATTCATTAGCATTCATGACTCATTTCAGAGCAGCATGTTAAACGTTGAAGCGAGGAAGGTGTTTTTGTCAGGGCTGATTTGCAAAATTATAGCCCTGAGAGAATTGTTATGTAAGTATTATGCATAATAAAAAAAAATTATGATCATGGGGGGGGGACAAACAAAAAAAGCAACTCCACTCACCTGTATTGCTCATATTTGGCTTTAGGTTGTCTGACTGAACACCATCACCATCTGTCTACGTCACTGTCTTTTCTATAAGACCTCTAGAGTGCACTTAACCAAGCTGTACAGCTCTGCACTCAAGTTCTTGACATGTCCCGCCTCACTGTTGGTCAATATCGGTCATATATAAAGGAATTAAACACCCTGTCTCATGCTGTTTTAGGAAAATAACCAACGTTAGCTTGATAGTAGTAGCATGATTACGGATTATTTTCCTACGACAGCACACCCTCAAGTGTTTTGTTCCCTAAGGGTTCATATAGAGACTAGAATAAGGACGACAGACCTTGCTTTTTGTCCCTTTTATGTTGTGGAACGTCTGCAAAATAAGTACGTCCCTGCTCTCACTTGTGTCATGACAGCGATAAACCGTCGTTCCTTCACCACACCTCGCTCGAACGTTTCTCACCGGAGACTCCTTCCATCAAATCTCCTCGCAGAAAATTCCCAAGCTACTATAGAAACAATCAAGGACCAACGGTTTAATATAGAGCTGTGAGTCCTAGGTAAGGGCTGCGGTTATAGAGAACTAATCAATACCTTCTGACCAATCCGAATCGAGAATTTAACAACGTCGCGGTATAAACGGTTAGCGGTTACGTTGGTTGATTAAGTCGTTTAATTTCTAGTTCTTATCGCGGGCTGGGATTTGAAAATGGATGAACTACCGTGTTGTTGTGACCCCTGCTTGTGCTGTAAACTAGCTTTGAGCGAGTTATCATCTACAGCTGTACATCCGTCAACGACAGAACTTCATTGCTTAAGCTAATGAGACAAAACATTCGCCCATTCCAGCACGGCGCCCTTCTAAACGCACGGCGCACGCTGCTATTCGGATTATTTATAGAAGGTTTAACGCTGGGAGATGGAACAAAGAAGTCTCGCGGTGTTCTGGGAAATGCCACGTTTCATTTTTCACCCTCGATTTGGGACAAAACATCGCATCACCTGCACATCAGGGAACTAAAAACGCTCTTGATCTATATTGTCAGGCGCTGACGGGGTCCCTGCTGCGTCGAAAAGGCAGCACACATCAGAGTGCCAGGAGGGAGCGGTGGCCATAATGCCAGCTCGGGGGAACTTTCTCAAATACACAGCAGAAGGTCTGTTAGACAGCGATGAAAGGGCTTGGGGGGGGGGGGGGGGGGGATAGAAGTACAAAAAGAAAGCTGTCAGTGGAAATAAGTAAACAAAAAATAAAAAAATACAGGATTCATCCAAGTTTGGACTTATGATCTGTTTTCTGAAATGGACCACAGGCTGTATATCGCTCCATGGTTCTCCACCATACGGTGTCATCTGGCCTTTCGCAATTACACCGAGATCGTTTTATTTCTTCAGAGAGCGCTGGAAGTCCTTGGTCAGCCGTCAGTGCGCGGACTCTTAATCACTGGCCTTGAGTAAATGTTGCATGGTCTAAAGATATTTTAATGACCTGCCTCGTGCCTACGAAGCTCACAAGGGGGAGAATAGGTGTTTAATTGAAGTGTCACTCAGTCCTGTATCATCCTCCTCTTGCAGGAACGATCGGTGCCTTCCTAAGACTGAGAGGAAAACGCTGACACGACAACACTACAGACAGAATACTACATCTGTATCGAAGGATTAAAGCACTCGGCGTTGCGCTTTTATAGGGAAATAATCAGCAACGGGGTGGGGTGGATTATTTTTATGTTAACTGCACGTTCCGACGGGATCCAGTCCTTCCATACCGCAGCTTTCTTCATTCACGAAGGACACGTGGTACTTTTGATCCATTTATAGTTGTGGGACGTTCGCGAGGCAAGTTCTCACACAACCAAGCAAATAAATAAATAAATAAAGAAAGAAAGAAAGAAAGAAAGAAATAAAGAAATAAAAATTGGAGCTTTTCACGTTACAAGCTTACTCACTAATACAAAGCGCTGACACTGGAGACTCCTTCGCTAAATGTTTAATAAAGGCATGGGCATAACCACACATTCTTTGGGGGGGTTGCCCCCCCAATGTTGAGGAAATACCAATCTGTCCCCCCAATATACAGTATAAAATATTTTCTATATGTCCCCATTTAATGAACCCTGCCAACGGAGCTGTCTTTTCTTCATCTTTTCTATTTGTTTATGTCTATTCCTTTTTAATATATTTCCGTATGTTAAGGAAAATAGGTGTGTGCCCCTCCAGGTTGTACACTTGGTTGCGCCCGTACTCAAGACAAGTTTGTTGATATATTTTATCAGCTCAGTCTGTAAGAAATGGAGACAGCAGACAAGTGTAGAAAAGTGCAGCAGAACCTACAAGCTTTTATTCAGACAGGAAGTAACTAAATACGTAAATAGTAGGTGACCTTAGCTTTGTATAGAAGGCATCATACAATTGGTTTGTTCTTAAGAACGTCAATTACATGTACATTTATTCATTTAGCAGACGCTTTTATCCAAAGCGACTTACAAATGAGAGCACACACACACCGTTGGTAGCAGAGCTGCCATGCAAGGTGCTAGCTTGCCATCGGGGGCAACTTTAGGGTTCAGTGTCTTGCCCAAGGACACTTCGGCATGGGATCACCCGGGCCGGGATTCAAACCACCAACCCTACGATTAGTGGATTAGTGGACAACCCGCTCTACCGACTGAGCCACAGCCGCCCTGTTAACTGTTGATATTTGCACACCCATGAAGTTGGCTAGGCTAACGTCAGGTCCGGTTTTGTAACATTAACGTTATATTCACTTACACATCCCGCCGTCGAGTTCGTTGGACCCCCCAAATGTCCATACCATGGTTACGCCCTTGAATAAACATCAACTTTATCCACCATGCATGTCCTTGCAAACAATTTACGGTGTTTACGGTTGCCAAGAAGTGCAAAAAAAAAATTAAATAAATCGGAATCCTAAATGCGAAAAGTAATGAACGAATTCAGCAAAAGAAATCCGAAAACGTTCGGCGTACGGTGCATTGTGAATCCGAATTGATGCTCTATAGCGTTGAAGTGTAACCAATGAAAAGTCGAGGTTGAATAGTTGTGATTTTATTCTCACTCCAAAGGAAACTAACATCAGCGACGCCTTATAAGAGGCTTAATACAAGACCTGAGATAGCGAGACGCCTTGATAATTAAACATGGAGCCAGATCAGATTTTTATCATGCGCTCATGATCGACAGCAGCACAAAGCTTTTCAAAATACCATTCATTCATATTCAGTAGTTTTTATATTATTATAATTAATAATAATTCATTTTCGGTCTTTACCATATTAATGTCCCGGTACGGTTTGGATTCTGGGCCTCTGTGCGGATGAAACGGACCAATTATCCACCGCTGTAGTTCTAAATCCACAAGAGGACATTCTTATAACATTGTTACCCATAATCCTTGTTACTGCTTTTTGTTGTTGGTTTTTTTTTTAGGGAATGCTGTTTGTTTGTATTTTCTTTCTTAACACACCTTCATAGTCCATCCATCTTCAACCGCTTACTCCTTTTCAGGGTCACGGGGAACCTGGAGTCTATCCCAGGAAGCATGGGGCACAAGGCGGGGTACACCCTGGACAGGGTGCCAGTCCATCGCAGGGCACAATCAAACACACACACACACACTCATTCATACACTACGGACACTTTAGACACGCCAATCAGACTACCATGCATGTCTTTGGACTGGAGGAGGAAACCGGAGTACCCGGAGGAAACCCCCGACACACGGGGAGAACATGCAAACTCCACACACACATGACCCTGGCGGGACTCGAACCCCGGACCCTGGAGGTGTGAGGCGGACATGCTAACCACCGTGTGCCCCCACCTTCATAATGCCTCGAGATATTCCATCTTAAATAAAGAACACTGCTTTCTTTCGGAGCGTGAACGCCTGCGAGCCTTTTGCATAAATTAGCCAATCCGTGAAGAGAAAAGGATCCCATCATCGATATTTGTACAGCTTCACACCATGCTTTTTTTTTTTCTCCATAACCCCGTCCTCTTGCTCGCTCGTACGCAATTCTCCACAGACTCTCCACTGCGTTGTTCTTCGAATGCGAGGATTTAACAGAACGCAATGCCGACTCTAGAGGGTTCTAGTTCTTCTAGTCAGAGGGAATTTCGACTGATATCGTTCCACGCATATACACCGTAGCCGAGAGAAATACATATTTATGAACGCCGGGAAGTCATCCCGAGTCATCCGAGTGCCCGGAAAACGTTCTTTAGAACGCTTGTATCGTGTTTGTTCCTGACCGGCGTCCGCGTGTTGCGCAACTTTATTTAACTCTGAAAATCTGCTTGCTGTAACCTAATATCAAACATTTATTACAGTACGAAACCGATCAAAGAGTTACACAACAGCGCCGTGGAATCCTGCGTCCTGATTGGTCAGAAGGTATCGATTCGTTTTCTGTAAGGAGATGTTTATGTAAACGTTGATGGAAGGAGTCTCCAGTATCAGCGCTTTGTAGCGCTCAGACATAACGCTGGAAAACTAGCCAGAGTTTACGCCTCGTGCGTTGTCTATAACATCTCTATAGCTTGATTAGGAATTTCATTGAAATGGTTTATTCATAAATAAATACACCCCCTGTGGTTTCTGGATTTTTAAATACATGTCTGTTGAATGAAGAACCTCCAAGCACAATTAAAAATGAAAAACAAGTTAAAAAAAAAAAAAAAAAAAAAAAGGCAAAAAGGCTACATGGAGACATGGAAAGAGTTTCTCTGGAGCATGCAAATAAATAAATAAATAAATAAATAATCCTCCGGGTACTCCGGTTTCCTCCCCCAGTCCAAACACATGCATGGTAGTCTGATTGGCGTGTCTAAAGTGTCCGTAGTGTATGAATGGGTGTGTGAGTGTATATGTGAGTGTACCCTGTGATGGACTGGCACCCTGTCCAGGGTGTACCCCGCCTTGTGCCCGATGCTTCCTGCGATAGGCTCCAGGTTCCTCCGTGACCCTGAAAAGGAGTAAGCGGTTGAAGATGGATGGATGGATGGATGGATAAATAAATAAATAAATAAATAAATAAATAAATAAATAAAAAGAGGTGTTGAAATTTTTCCATTTCCATTTTCCATCCAATTCACTCAACTCTGGAGCTGTGTGATGTTCTACAGGTGTAAACGCAGGTGTCGATTAGAGGCAGGTGTGTTCCAGGAGTTCACGCGCACAGGCTATATTTAAAAAAAGCAATTACACTGATAATAATTAAATAAATGAATAAGTAAGTAAGTAAATAAATAAATAAATGAGAGCCGAGGAGAAAATGTCAGAGGATGACTAATCGTGGTCACTAGACTATCCATCCATCCATCCATCCATCCATCCATCCATCCATCCATCCATCCATCTATCCATCCATCCATCCATCCATCCATCCATCCATCCATCCATCCATCCATCCATCCATCCATCCATCCATCTTCAACCGCTTACTCCTTTATCAGGGTCACGGGGGAACCTGGAGCCTATCCCAGGAGGCATCGGGCACAAGGCGGGGTACACCCTGGACAGGGTGCCAGTCCATCGCAGGGCACAGTGGTCACTAGACTATTTTTGGTGTATTTGTTGTTGGTTTGTTTTGTTGTTTGTTTTTGACTCTGACGAGGTAAGGGAAGGAGCCATGCAGTGAGTTGTTCAGTGAGTCGGTTCTTTGACTCGAATCTTTGTAGAAAGCAGAGCAGGATGAACTTGGACCGCTGGAAAGGTTGGAGCAGGAGATGAAGGTGGTGATGGAACACTGGAGATAACAACTGGACAACGAAAATATCCAGATGTATGCTTGACAAGTGGTTTAGTGGCACGTGAAGCATGGGTTGCATCACTGCTATTTGATTGAGTTATTTATGTATGCAGATATCGAAGGCGCGCGCGCTCTCCTTCCTGCGCCCTGAACTCCAGCGCATGAACTTCTGTCTCCAGCCCCCCTCGTGCACGCGCCTGCCTAGGGTTTTCGCTCCTGCATCCGCGCGTGTCCGTTAACCCCCCCCCCCCCCCCCC
>JAFFST010054720.1:1038-29624 GCA_022414735.1 Noturus placidus | reverse complement strand
TTTTTTTTTTTTTTTTTTTTGTGTGTGTGTGTGTGTGTGTGTGTGTGTGTGTAGCAAACAACCACAAATTATTATTCAGCGACAAGAAACGTAAGCAAATCCCACATCACTTGTACATAACAAACTGTATTTTCTTCTTCTTCTTCTTCTTCCTCCCAGAACTGCTTCCACTCTGCAGTAAATCCCAGAACGTTCCTCAGTGCATGTCGAGCAGTTTTAATGAACAGCCAGCAAGAATGATTAAAAGTTAGACAAAATTTGTCTCTAGGAGAACATGAATCGCTTTCCCGAGAACAAATCGTCTCGTCGGGGGATTCATCTGTCATCTCCGTGCCTTTGAACATGAAAACCTTAGAACCTTGGTGGACCACAGCGAGCGCTGGAAAGATAAGGTCAAAGTTGCAGCCTACAGGAAGGTTGCTTTAGAGCCTGCTGAAACACCCCTGGTCCCAGGGATCTCGCGATATCTTTGTCAGTTTGACGCCGTTTTGAGACATGGAGGGCAATAATAGAGTTTTTGAGTGCAGCTGATGGCAAGGAGAACCTGAAGGTCTAGGGTTAGCAAAGAAATGGGTAGTATCATCATCTACGAGGATCTAATACATCCCTGTACCTGACCTCGAATTGAGTGGCCAGATCAGATCAACAAATGGAACGCATCACTCTTCCCCCGAGGCAGCCCGAACCTGTCAAAACATTTAAACATGATGCGATGTGATGTGACAGAGTGACTTTGACATATGTTTCCTTTGACATCATTTCCTGAAGTAGAACGAAGACGCGGTCTGTCAGTTTGTGTGCTGATAACCTCCAGTATTACCAGGGACCATGCGGAATTCCTGATTCTTGAAGAATCTTTTCCTCGAAACCGTGGAGCAGTTTGACTGGTGATGCGTCTGGCAGAATGAAGCGCTGAGCTCGGGGAAGGCTCATTAACTCTGCGCTGTCAGTGGCGCTGCTCTTTGTTTAACCTTCCCGCCCATGAAGGTTTCCAGCCTCCACTTTCACAGTCGGCCCGAGACGACGTCTTCATCTTTGAATTACAAGGAACCAGGGCGGTCATTATCTGCACACATTCCGTTAGTGTGTGCCAAGACGGTGCTGCCCCCATGACAGTGCTGTAGCAGATTTTCTCTCTGCACTTGACCAGGCACATTACACTGACACACTCAAAAGAGGAATTCCCAGTAAAAGACTTCTGGAATACTAAGTGGGTCGAATTTGCGTAAGCATAGGATGTGTTTGGTTCCATGGAAATCGTACAGTGGTTCAGAGTGATCCCACGGTTCTATATTTCTGCCTTATTATTTTACGAAAATGTACCATCCTACTACCCCCCTCCTAAGAAGTAAAACATGTCGATAATTTAACAAAAGGATTGTTTTGGTCCACTAATGCATTTAGACTAGTAGTCTGTTTGGCATGTATAAACACTAAAAGCTAGACTTGCAAGGCAATATGGAGATATGGATTAATATGGAAAGTTCTCAACAAGCTTCAATTAACCCCTATTAGATGGAGGATTCAGTTATGGCTGGACTGAAATTCATTTAATGAATTTTCATTAGTTTCAAAGAATGTTCACGCTCTAGACCACATTGGTATCCGAAAAAAATATCAGAGGTAGTCTGTGCAGCTAGACCTACTCATATTTCCACAAATCAACATAATTTGGATTGGGTGTTTAACTCTTGAAACGACTTTAGGCCTGGAGTCCTTCTGCTCAGACACCTGACTCGACTCGCCAGTTAATTCTTAGCTTTACACCTGACTCGACTCACCAGTTAATTATTAGCTTCACACCTGACTCGACTCACCAGTTAATTATTAGCTTCACACCTGACTCGACTCACCAGTTAATTGCTAGCTTTACACCTGACTCGACTCACCAGTTAATTGCTAGCTTCACACCTTACTCGACTTGCGAGTTAATTGCTAGCGTTACACCTGACTCGACTCGCCAGTTAATTGCTAGCGTTACACCTGACTCGACTTGCGAGTTAATTGCTAGCGTTACACCTGACTCGACTCGCCAGTTTATTGCTAGCATTACACCTGACTCGACTCACCAGTTAATTATTAGCTTAACACCTGACTCGACTCACCAGTTAATTGATAGCTTTACACCTGACTCGACTCGCCAGTTAATTGTTAGCGTTACACCTGACTCGACTCGACAGTTAATTTCTGTACTTACACCTGACTCGACTCACCAGTTAATTATTAGCTTTACACCTGACTCGACTCGCCTGTTAATTATTAGCTTTACACCTGACTCGACTCGCCAGTTAATTCTTAGCTTTACACCGGACTCGACTCGCCAGTTAATTCTTAGCTTTACACCTGACTCGACTCGCCAGTTAATTCTTAGCTTCACACCTGACTCGACTCGCCAGTTAATTATTAGCTTTACACCTGATTCGACTCACCAGTTAATTGCTAGCTTCACACCTTACTCGACTCGCCAGTTAATTGCTAGCGTTACACCTGACTCGACTCACCAGTTAATTATTAGCTTTACACCTGACTCGACTCACCAGTTAATTGATAGCTTTACACCCGACTCGACTCGCCAGTTAATTGTTAGCGTTACACCCGACTCGACTCGACAGTTAATTTCTGTCCTTACACCTGACTCGACTCGCCAGTTAATTGTTAGCTTTACACCTGACTCGACTCGCCTGTTAATTATTAGCTTTACACCTGACTCGACTCACCAGTTAATTATTAGCTTTACACCTGACTCGACTCCCCAGTTAATTCTTAGCTTTACACCTGACTCGACTCGCCTGTTAATTATTAGCTTTACACCTGACTCGACTCGTCTGTTAATTCTTAGCTTTACACCTGACTCGACTCGCCAGTTAATTCTTAGCTTTACACCTGACTCGACTCGCCTGTTAATTCTTAGCTTTACACCTGACTCGACTCAGCAGTTAATTCTTAGCATTACACCTGACTCGACTCACTTGTTAATTATTAGCTTTACACCTGACTCGACTCACTATTTAATTCTTAGCCTTACACCTGACTCGACTCGCCAGTTAATTCTTAGCTTTACACCTGACTCGAGTCACCAGTTAATTCTTAGCTTTACACCTGACTCGACTCACCAGTTAATTCTTACCTTTACACCTGCCTCGACTCGCCAGTTAATTCTTAGCTTCACACCTGACTCGACTCGCCAGTTAATTGCTAGCGTTACACCTGACTCGACTCGCCAGTTAATTATTAGCTTTACAACTGACTCGACTCGCCAGTTAATTGCTATCTTCACACCTGACTCGACTTGCAATTAATTTCTGTCTTTACACCTGACTCGACTCACCAGTTAATTATTAGCTTTACACCTGACTCGACTCGCCATTTAATTGCTAGCGTTACACCTGACTCGACTCACCAGTTAATTGCTAGGTTCACACCTGACTCGACTCGCCAGTTAATTGCTAGCTTTACACCTGACTTGACTCACCAGTTAATTATTAGCTTTACACCTGACTTGACTAGCCAGTTAATTGTTAGCTTTACACCTGAGCTTTACATTTGCATAAGTAATCTTTAGCATGGACATTTTTGACTCCCCAGATTTCTTTCTTTCTTTTTTTCCCCCAAGCAGGTCTGTCAAACTCGGGGACACAGTGGCTTAGTGGTCAACATGTTTGCCTCACACAACCGGGATTTGACTCCCACTTCCGCCCTGTTTCTGTGGAGCTCGCATCTTCTGCCCGTTCTTCAGGGGTTTCCTCCGGGTACTCTGGTTTTCTCCCCCAAACCAAAGTCCAAATTATCCATAATTTGTGAATGTGTGTACGACTGTGCCCTTTGATAATTTTTTGCACCCCTATCAGGCTCCCCGTGCCCCTGTGTAGGATAAGCGGTATGGAAAAATGAATGCACGGTGTGTCAAATTCAAGATCTGGAGTGCAACACTCCTCCAGAGATTTGTGTTTACACTCTTCGAAGGCAACAGATCCAGCCCTGAAGGCCCCTGAGACTGAACTAATGTGTTGAATCAGGTGTGTTAAATGAGGTAGAAAGATAAACTCTGCAGCACTGCAGCGCTCCAGGCCTGGAGTCTGACACCAATTGTTGTAGAGCATGACCATTATTCGAGACTAATGAAAATTCATTCATTAATCGAGTCCATTATTGGACTAGACTGTACTGACGTAAACTCACTCATAAAAATATTTTATTAGTCCATTTTAAGTTAAGCTTGATCCACCTTGAGCCATCCATTCAATAATTATATGGAGGAATGAGAAGAGTGATACCAGTAAGCAGTTTAAGGTCTGTGAGGCTTCTTTACAGAACAGTTTTAAGTCTAGCTCTTCCGAAGGCACATGTTATGGACCCAAGGCAGGATGTCTTTGGTTAAGGTTGTGGGTTATTGATCAGACGGTCGGGGGTTCAAGCCGGCACTGTTAGGCCCTTGAGACTTTAACCCAATCTACTCCAAGAGTGCCACATCATGGCTGACCCTGCGCTCTGACCCCAGCTTCCTAACAAACTGGGATATGCAAAAAACAAATTTCACTGTGCTGTAATGTCCATGTAAATATCGCCTTCTTCTTCTTCTTTACGATCTTTACGGTTCTGTTCATACCGAATAAAGATGGTAACGGACAGGAGGACCCGGAGTTGCCAGATATACTTCCTATTTCTCCAGCACGAGTCCTGCATTGTCACATCAGCAGTGCTGGGAACATGCCAGTATTCTGAACGCTCGGGATGCAAGTTATGCGTCTGTTATTTCCTCCACATGCCACCAGCTGGAGGAGAAAGGCCCTTTCATATGGCCGTGTTAGCCATGTTGGACAAGCGCTGCTTTGAACTTTGGCTTTTGCTGCCAGGCAACAGAAGCAAGTCAGCAAAACTGTGGCTAAACATGGCCAAGAAGAGGCTGTGCGGTGCATGAAAATAAGTGTCTTTTGAGTTCAGGAGTTTGAATTTGCTCGAGTTCTAGTTCTGTCTCTTGTGTTTTCAGGGGAGATTTATGATAATTAAAAAAGATTAACATATATATTAGTGTATACTGTTTGTTTATTCATGCAAATACGTTTTAAACAATTAAGTACTGGCTTACTTTAATATTTATTGGTCATAAATTGGGGTGGCTGTAGCGCAGTTAGTAGAGCAGGTTGTCTGCCAATCATAGGGTTGGCGGTTTGATTCCCGGCTCGGATTACCCCACATGCCGAAGTGTCCTTGGGCAAGACACTGAACCCTAAATTGCTCCCGATGGCAAGCTAGTGCCTCGCATGGCAGCTCTGATACCATTGGTGTGTGTGTGTGAATGGGTGACTGAGACACTTTGGATAAAAGCTCTATATAAGTGCGCCATTTATAAATGACTAAATATTTATGGATGAGCCAGTATGTGGCGCAATATAGCGATCTGCTGGGTTGCTTTAGTGTGATGCATATCTTCTTCTTATAGGCACAGTCATTCTGAGTTCTCCTTGTGTTTCAGGGGTTTCCTTCATTCAGGTACTCCAGTTTCGTCTCCCAGTCCCAAGGCATGCGTGTTAGGCTAAATGGCACTCCTAAATTATCCAATGGGTGTGAATGTGTGTGTTTGTGCCTGGCGATGGCTTGGCACGCTGTCCAGGCTGTCCCCCGAAAGCAAGTTTTGTCATAAAAGCATTAGCTGAAGTGCTAACTGAACCGCCTCAGTTCCTTTAGAGCCGACTCCTGTTTTGACAGATACAGTACAACGCCTCATATTGTCACAGGATCTTATTTATTTATTTATTTATTTATTATTTTTGCTTTTAATTCCCACCATTCATTTACGCCCCCCTCCTCCACTGTCAATTGATATGAAAGCCTGTTCATAAATCTAATATTTCTGTAGCTCCTCATGTCATATTTCTGATCCTGTCGGTCCCAGGGCTTCCACAGAAGCTCCCAGTGCGTAACCTGATGAGAGAAAATACTGTACTCTATGATATGAAACATTTGCAGCTGTACAGGTGTTGAGCCCTAAGGCAGATAATGATTGAAAAAATTGTGCAGCATTTTCAGTTTCTTCTTCACTTTTGGCAGGCTGGATTGTTCGTAGACGTTCATAGCTCATGTTTTGTGCGAGTGACCTGAAGGTTGTTGGGCAAATGCTACCATTTGAGCACAACAATAAAGAATGGATGGCTGTGGGTTAGTGGCGAGCACTATGGCCGTCGATATGGTAAAACTCTTCTTAAATACACCATATATTGTCGAATTTATAGTTATACTACTATGAATTCTTACATGTGAGGACAATCACATAGAACGTGATGCAACAGAGTGAAAGACTGAAATCCCAGAGATTTTCTATTGCGCCATCCACACAAAGGCAAAACGTCACCGCGTACCTGAAAATCCCTCGCTTTGTCTTTTGACTTTTCACTCATGTACTCCGGCACTCCAGCCTCCAAATCGTGCTTTTGGTCATGGATGTGACTGACAAAGTGTTACAGATATTCGAATTGAAACAGGAAGCTTTTAGGAGATTAAGAATAAACAGCCTGTGTTCAGATATTACTCGTGTCGATTTGGACTTCCTGGGAATCCACTGGGAAATGTAAAGGAAGCCACCAGATGCTGAGCTTTTCTAACAATGCCCCCCCCCCTTTCCCATTTCCCCACCAACTCCCCTTCCCTGCTGGTTGTTCATCCAGAGAAAGTCTTATTGTTCCCTTCGAAGTCTCCATCTACCTGTGACTGACTCGAATCCGCTCCAGGCGATGTTCAGTGGGTTTCAGTTCTTTTGAAAGCCTTCCATATGTGTGCTCAAGCTATTTTAACATGTCCCTTGGTGATGAAGATCTGCTCACAGATGTCTTCCTTTCACCAGTCCTGTTTAACCGTGTGCTAATGGCTAATAAGTATAACACCTGGGTACTATAATGAGCAGTCATTTTAAGCTGGTGTTTACATTTCGAATAATCTTTTACTTTGTTAGCTTTATATTTCGGCTTGGATTCAAACAGGAAGTAATTCAACCGAGCGAAAGGTTCTCCGAAAAATCAGGAGGCTTAGTTTGGGCTAAGTTTAGCAGCTCGCACGTACTGTCGAAAAACACCGCAACGCCAAATACGCTGCATATTTGATTCAGTTTGTTTCAGACGAAACGTTTCTCATGAAAGTGGACCCAGACCAGTTGTCTCAGAGAGCCGAACGTGATTCCTGTGTTCTCACTTGCCTAAAGAACCCAACAGTGAATGGGTCGAATAGGCACACACCAGGGTTCTGACTACCGTACGTATGGGAAAGAAAGCACTGAGAATTCCGAGCCATTTATACCATTCAGTTTCATCAATATCAGTGCTAAAGTTTTTAGCACCAGCGTTAGAAGGAACCTTCCCAAAAACTTTCCGCTTAGACTGCCCGAGTCTCCGGTGCTCATTTTCGAGTCTTTCTCATGGAAATCGCATCTCCCTCATTAGCCGTGCTCCTATTCTCTTCAACATTGTGCCAGCCTCTTGAGCTGGAGACGTCGAGTTCCTTCCGCGTACCTTTTGATGTTTCTGGTGTGCCGTTGGTCGCTTTTATGTCCGTCTAGCCTGCATAAGTAAGTGTCCTTCTTTCAATAAATCTCCAAGCTGTCCTAGTTTGTTCGGCCTAATGAGCAGCCTCTTCATGTTCTCATTTCCATCTGATTAGGTTACACGGCGAGCTCGGGTTTGTGACATACAGCCCTTCTTTTGATTTTTCTCTTTAGCAGTTTCTCGTCTAACGTACGTAGACGTACGTTAGAAACGCAGAGCAATCGAGTCGCACGTCCTTAAGCAAAGTCGTGGGGCGATGTGTAACGCCGTCGGAAATTTGACAGTGATTTAAGATGTTGGGTGAAGCCGAGTGAGACATCGATCACATCATGTTTGTAGAGCGGAGAAAAAGTCGGTCTCTGTGTGCAACATACACAGGGTTTATGCTTTCAAATTACCACAAATTATAAGCGCGCGCATGTGTGTGTGTGTGTGTGTGTGTGTGTGTGTGTGTGTGTGTGTGTGTGTCCAGCCCCACTACTGTCAGTAAAGGACTTTGTTACTCGTTTCACATTGTGTGTGTGTGTGTGTGTGTGTGTGTGTGTGTTTTGTGTTAGGAATATAAAGTTTCATTTCCTGAATTATTAAATCCACTCGTAAGAGAGGGAGAGAAAATTCAGTATTTTAATTTAATTAATTAATTTATTTATTTGGACTGGGAGGGGGGAGGGTGATTGTTTAATATTAAAATATCAATATTAATATTAAGCAGCCACATCTCTATGACCGTCTCAGGAGGTTATGTTCACCTTGTGCTGCTAATGGATCCTCATTGGAGGAAGGAAGGAGGAAAAAAAAAAAAAGAATAAATAAATAAATAAATAAATAAAAGCACATTTTGTTAATTACTTCATTTGGAGCTCGGGCACCGCCAAAGCTATTGTTGCCAATTAGGAGAGTAATCGTTCAGGGGGACTGGGCTTGATGATTACCGAGCGTGATCTGTGTGAGCCTGCAGCTATGCTTCTGAACGTTCTGAAGGAGATCCGGTTTTCTCCTAGGAGAACCCTAGGAGGCTTTCCGTTTTCACCTATCAATAATCGTTATGCTCTTTTATTCTAAGAGAAGAAGGACTTTTGAAGGTCATACTTGTGATGGCTCAGCGATCTTGCAGATATTCTTTAGTGCATCGTATTACCGTAGCCAAATTATTCATTAGTTTTATGAGCCATGCTTCATATTTCACAGAGGCTGAAACGGTTACGGCTCGATCCGGCCGAGTCGTACTCGCCTGGCCGGGAAATTACTCCGCGTTCTACGGGCCCTCGTTATGAGCTGCTTTTTTTTATTAACAGGTGACGCAGAGCGCTATCGAGTTTTTGTCCAATTACAGTTTAGCTGTGCAGCGCCTGCTTTGATCTTTGAAGAAAAGGATTTTCGATAGGGCGTATATCAAAAAGAAACTTTTGTCATGTTAAAAGCGTATATCAAAGAGTCGGTCCACTCGAGGGGGAAGAAAAAACAAAACCGTGAGCTGTCTTTTCTCACACTGCTGCAGTAATTTCTTCTGATCAAAACAAAAAAAAAAAAGAAACTTGCGGAAGTTTAATTGATTTTCTCAAGAGGTGCACCTTTTAGTATTTTCAGTGTGGGTGGATTTCTTTCTTCCATCCTGTTCTTGCAGGCGAAGCCTTCCTTTGCCATCCTTGCACCGGGGTACATGTCATTCAAAGAGATGCGTTCCCGATTTAATTAAGCTTCTTTATCGACCATTAGCATTGAACCTGGAGCATGACGTCTCCAGGTATAGAAATTCATTTTGCTCAATTCAAGTGGCTGCTCTCGAAAGGTTTAAACGGTTAAAATCCCGTCTTTTGCGAAGAAGAACAGTCGCTTGGTCAAATTAACCACATTTATTACTTCTGGGAAAAGTTGCAGGTAGTCGTGTAAATATTTTTAGATGTATAACCCAGTCACTCCTGGAGTTTCTCCTGGAAACGAACGCAATATCAAGGAAAGTTAATCGAGGAATATTCAGAGGAGTTCGCAAATTTTACCACAGATTCGGTTCTGAGACGTGTCATGTGACGTCATCACGACGCGCGTTCAGCCGAATCTTCGATAAAAAAAAGTTGTATGGCAATTTTTTTTAAACGCTACGTCAAAACCAAGCACTCAGTTTGGACTGATATAAACTTTATAAACTGATCAAATTTACTTGAAGTACGAAACTAAACGTATAAGAATGATATCCATCCATCTTCAACCGCTTACTCCTTTTCAGGGTCACGGGGGAGTCTGGAGTCTATCCCAGGAGGCATCGGGCACAAGGCGGGGTACACCCTGGACAGGGTGCCAGTCCATCACAGGGCACAATCACATACACACTCACATGAGACACGCCAATCAGCCTAACATGCATGTCTTTGGTCTGGGGGAGGAAACCGGAGTACCCGGAGGAAACCCCCGACACACGGGAAGAACATGCAAACTCCGCACACACATGGCCCTGGTGGGACTCGAATCCCGGACCCTGGAGGTGTGAGGCGGACGTGCTAACCACTAAGCCACCGTGCGCCCCCATAAGACAGAAATCTTTGTCAAATTCAACACTGATTGTAGTTCCTGAAGGTAAACAAGGAACGAAGGAACCTGGGGAAACGATGGCTAAGGCTAACTAGCAATAATAGTTAGACAAGCCAATTCAAAGTCAAATGTTAGCTCGAATGTTAGCTAGCATGATGATCATACTAGCGGAATGCTAAGTACAGTATATGTGGATGGACAACTTATAATTTTGGGTCTCATGGTTTCTTCCTGTTATCTCAGAGAGTTATTCCTTTCATTTACTGCCTCTGGAGTTCGATTCCCGCCGTGAAGTTTGCATGTTCTCCCCGGGTACTCCGGTTTCCTCCCCCAGTCCAAAGACATACATGGTAGGCTGATTAGCGTGTCTAAAGTGTTCGTAGTGTATGAATGGGGTGTGTGAGTGTGTATGTGATTGTGCCCTGTGATGGTTTGGCACCCTGTCCAGGGTGTACCCTGCCTTGCTCCCTGGGATAGGCTCCAGGATTCCCCGTGACCCTGAAGAGGATAAGCGGTATTGAAGATGGATGGATGGAGGTTAAAGGTTAAAGGTGTTCAGTTGAATAAGATTTGAATGTTGTTGTTTTAAATTTTTTTTAGTACAGGTTGAACCCGCCCATATACGCAAAGCTCCACCCCTGAAACTAGAGTTAGCATGATAACTGATAACCGAGTTATAAACATGCGACGTCTCCTCGTGATCATTTACGAGGATGTAAATGAGCATTGTGGGCGTGTCTATAAAATGACTGACATGACGCAAGAAACATTCCCGGACTGGATGACAGCTACATATTATGCTTGTTTTGAGACCATGGCTTTTTTGTAATCATTTCTCCATAATATCCCACATTATTAGTTCTAATAAGACACGAAAGCTATCGATTATTGCAGCTATAATTACATGAACAGAACAAAGATATAAGTAAAGCGCTAGATTAAAAAGAATGGCGTGCAGGTGTTAGTCTCTCAAGTATCTCCATGCAGACGACCGTCTCGGAGTAGGTGCTCGTTTCCAAAGTTCAACCATCTTCTGAAGGACGCCGCGGTTGTCCGAGGTCGTTCGTTTGCTGACGTATTAACCGTGCTAGGCTAACCTCAGGAGTCTGGCTTTGATGCACACATCACGCTTCAGCGATAAAACTGGAACAGGATCTGTTATGTGATGCTCATGATCTATTTCGGAAGAATTCAGATGGTGAGGGAAATGTTATGCATTAGAATCACTATGTTCCTTTGTTTTGATTATAAAAGATGCTAATAACGGCAGCTCGGCTATAAATCCATTACGGCCTTCTTTCTGAGGCGTCTTTTGTCTCGGTGTAATTGTTACCTCACCAATTAGTGGCAAGTGCAGTCTGTTTATCATGGGCTAATTGAGTAGGACTCAAGCATACTTATAACATCCTGCTTAATACTGATTTGGACTTGCTTGCAGTTTGTAGGCGAATCGATGCGGAGTGACACTAATGAACTTGAAGGATTTTATGAAAAGTTGCCAATGGTTACAGTTAGCACGACATTCTGGGTTAGCAGGTGAAGCTTTATCCGTATGATATCCGGTGGATTTCTCTCGGGTTTCGCAATTCCTGCGCGTTTAGCACGAGTTCTGCTGGTTACCGAGGACGCGGGTTCGTTCTTCACTCCGTGTAAATGATCATCGAAGGTAACGGAATTTGAGTTTCGCATTGCAGACTTGCACTCTGCACTTATTTGCACTCTAGTATTGTTCGGCCTCGAAACCGCCGACGCTCATTCTTCTCTGACTGAACATCTCGGTCCGTAGGGAAGCTCAGCGAGACCGCTCCGGCACTGTATCTGTATAAGACACCGTTTCGATTTTCCATAAACATCATCTGGCTTTCTGGCTTTCTGTCAGTCATCATTTGAAGCACCGTGGGCGGTCTATGAGGTAGCACTCCGACCTTTACACCAGAACTTGGCCACTGAAAGAAACCCTGACCTTTTTAGGTGCTTAGTCTCAGCAGGTTGTCAATTAACTCCAGCCAACGCGGAGAGTGTGAATAAAGCTCACCTGTAGGACTGTATATGAAAAGACCTTTTCTCTAATAAAGTATATTTTTGTTAAGGACCTTGGTGAGGTAACTTTAAGAGCCAGAATTATAAAATAGCAGGGAGATCTATTTGATGCTTTTCTTCCTTTTTTCTTCTTGTTCTTAGGAGCGAACATTTAGTACAACACTGTTAACGCATTTAGTGTTTGGGTTGTACGTGAAAATAATGCATTCAAGTTTTATTTTCTCGCCGTGTAATCACAAATACGTTTGGCCTGAGACTTGAAATTCGATCTGTTGTGCCACCTCCAGCGCGTTTGTATTCTGACTCGTATACGTGCGTGGCTTTAGCTGTTGACGGAATCAGATGACAGAATTATAGGCGCCCTGTACAGTGCAACGGATATACTATAATAAAAAGGATTGTGCAGTGAGGGACACCTTTCATCTTAAAATGAGCTCATTAAATTTTAACACGTAATCTTGAGTCAGTATTATAAGGATCTCTTTTGGTATTTTGGTCAACAACGAATTCTTTGTTTGTACCGTATTTTCCGCACTATAAGGCACGCCTAAAAGCCTTAAATTTTCTCAAAAATCGGCCGTGCGCCTAATAATCCGGTGCGCCTTATATGTGGACTGAGTTCCAAAATCTGTACAAATGTTGTGCGACTTTGGTTGGCGTAACAACCGTATGCGGCTTATAACACGGTGCGCCTTATGTATTGGTCAAGTACAGAAATAGACCCCGTAATTGAGACTGCGCCTTATAATACGGTATGTGTATTTGTATTTATGGCTTTGGGTGTACATTGTGGTATCTATAGTAACAACATACATAAGGACTTGTATCTGGAAGTCTTCAGGATGAACAATGTCGCAGTTTCTCCGTCACATGACAAGCAGATGTGTTTATTTATTTATTTATTTATTTTGTCTATTCAAGAGAAAGGAAAAACAAGATGATGGTGTGGCAGCGGTAGCAAATAATCAACTTCAGGTTGGCAACAGTTACTCTGCTTTGACTTCTGCTGCATTATCCATCCATCCATCTTCTACCGCTTACTCCTTTTCAGGGTCACGGGCTAACCTGGAGTCTATCCCAGGGAGCATCGGGCACAAGGCGGGGTACACCCTGGACAGAGTGCCAGTCCATCGCAGGGCACAATCACATATACACTCACACACACATTCATACACTACAGACACCTTAGACACACCAATCAGCCTACCATGCATGTCTTTGGACTGGGGGAGGAAACCCCCGACACACGGGGAGAACATGCAAACTCCGCACACACGTGGCCCTGGCGGGACTCGAACCCCGGACCCTGGAGGTGTGAGGCAGACGTGCTAACCACTAAGCCACCGTGTGCCCCTAAAGATATTATTTTCCAATATTACCACTCCGGATCGTATTTTATATCTTACTTCGAGTTCTGCTAGACGGGACGTCAGACCTCCCCCGCCCTTCATCTCAAACCGTCTGCTTATCACACTCCGATCACGATATAAGTCAGACTTTTGTGCATCATGTGTTCATATTTCCACTATAGATGCCTTAGAGATAGCCATGTTTCAAAGGCTTATTTTCTTTACGTCAGTGACTTATAAGGACTGGCGCAAAGGACAGGGTCTGTTTTTTTGAGACTCGGAACACATCGAAAGCTCCACCCGTTGTCTCGTCGTCTTAAAGTGTGCTTCTAACTTTAGAACATGCTTATTAGATGAATCTATATGATGGATTTCTAAACAGACTCAAGGCTTATTGGTTTGCAAGTCGGCGCCGTGACCCGGATCGCATACTTCCTGTGAGCAGCACCGTTCTGTCTCCTGTCGCAGTGAAACAAAAACAACAAGTTGCTAACATATAAGAATGAAGTAGCCATGATTTTTTGAGGCGTGTGTTGGATTTAGTGCTTTTGGCAGTATGATTTGAAGAAATCTGGATCCTTTATTCATAACGAAAGAAATAGGGAAAGAAAATAGAATCTTGGTTAGTGTTTTTCGACTTTTGGACCAGACTTTAAGTTGGCAGGAATTGAAATTCTTGCAGAACTCGCTGGCTGTAATTGATATTACACGATTGCCAGTTCAAGCGTCTCAGAATCGCGCAGGAAATCATTGCGCCTGTCAGTATTTTGGAGTAATGAATCGGAGGTGGTGGAATTCAATACGCGGAAGCTTTTCAAACGCCGGACGTGCTCGTATAGAAGTGGAGACATGGGGATTTTTTTTTTACTTTAAAACGTTACGTTTTTTGAACAATTGTCAGAAAAAGAGCTGCACTGAGCTAAATGCAGGCTGTTCTTACATGCTGAGACGCTCTCGCTTTGTCTCTCCAAATGGACTGCCAAATGAAACAATTCGCTCCAATTATACCTCATGAGGCTGCCAATCGTTTAGCTCGCTTTCAGCTTTCACAGACGTGCAGGTAAAAGAACGAGTCCGAGGTTCCACCTGCTGAGACGTTGAAATGGCGGCTTGCAGATGATGGTCTAAACGTAGGCGTGACGCTAAACCTCGTCTAAAATGACGCTTTTACAAAAAGAATAAATAAAAATGTTTTGCAAGCAGGTGAAACGAGCTGATCTATTTATTCCTAGGCGATATTTGTACGTCTTTAGGGCTTAATTACCATCGCTCCAGTTTCCCACACGTGTGCGATCGCTCGGTTTCCTTTCATCAACTCTCCCTGAGCTGCCCTCCTCATTCAATTCATGAACCTGTGCAATAATAATAATAATAATAATAATAATAATAATAATAATAATAATAATAATAATAATAATAATAATAATAATAATAATAATAATAATAGGGGCGCACGGTGGCTTAGTGGTTAGCACGTTCGCCTCACACCTCCAGGGTCCAGGGTTCGAGTCCCGCCAGGGTCATGTGTGTGCGGAGTTTCCTCCCCCAGTCCAAAGACATGCATGGTAGGTTGATTGGAGTGTCGTGAGTGTGTGAGTGAGTGAGTGCGTGTGTATGTGATTGTGCCCTGCGATGGACTGGCACCCTGTCCAGGGTGTACCATGCATGTATCCATCCATCTTCAACCGCTTACTCCTTTTCAGGGTCACGGGGAACCTGGAGCCTATCCCAGGGAGCATCGGGCACAAGGTGGGGCACACCCTGGACAGGGTGCCAGTCCATCGCAGGGCACAATCTCTCACACACACACTTACTCACACACCCATTCATACACTACGGACACTTTAGAATAATTATAAGTTAGAATAATAATAACGCCGCTGAATTGCAGAACCGGTATAGACGTTTACTGGACTGTCGGATCAGCCGGTTATATTGGCATGATTATGCAAATAGCTTACAAAGCACTGAGCATCCAGATGCTACATGCTATAGTAGAATTATCCGTACATAGACCGGATTCTATAAAATGTACAGTTCTGAGACACTATATACAGGACGAGGGAACCGGAGTCCATTGAGCTAACCACTAAAGCACGGGGAGAACATGCAAACTCCGTGCACACAAGGCAGAGGCGGGATTCGAACCCCCAGCTACAAGTCCGGAGGTCTGCGGCAAAAATTCATGATTGAATGATTTCATACTGAAGCAATGTTTTATTTTAGTCCACCTTTTGAGCACTTTCTACACAAAGGATGGTTTACTACATCGCCTGAACCTCTCAGCCACGGTTCCCACTTCTCCAGCGTTCCTTGGATCAGTTGCGTGGTTAATTCTGCGGCAGAGTGAAAAAAGTGCAACGCGGGTAAAAGTTGTGCTCGACGTGCGTGTAGGAGGACTTGTCAGGATTGATTTATTAAGTCTAGCTCTTTCCCCAAACTGCTGCTAACTTGTCAGTCATGACAAAATGGATGCGTCTCATAGCTCACTGCATCTCGATTGGCTTTTTTTTTTTTTTTCTTTCCTTGGGATGCAGAAAAAGACGCCCGTTTTCATATAATGTTGCAATCTTGATAAATTCAGCTTCACCACATGTGTAACCACATGAGAGGCTGGTGCAGGTCGTTCATCTTCCTTTCCCTCCATGACCTTGTCAGTAATCCTGACCAGTCTATCGGTGATCCTCAGGCTGAGGTCATCGTCGTGTCAAACTGTTGCCTTCATCGGGGGTGTTCATGTAACCTTTTGTTTGATTGTCATGCTGAAAAATGTTTGAAGACGTTTGATTCTCTTTGGGGTGCACGGTGGCTTAGTGGTTAGCATGTCTGCCTCACACCTACAGGGTCCAGGGTTCGAGTCCCGCCAGGGCCATGTGTGTGTGGAGTTTGCATGTTCTCCCCGTGTGTCGGGGGTTTCCTCCGGGTACTTCGGTTTCCTCCCCCAGTCCAAAGACATGCATGTTAGGCTGATTGGCGTGTCTAAAGTGTCCGTAGTGTGTGAGTGTGTATGTGATTGTGCCCTGCGATGGACTGGCACCCTGTCCAGGGTGTACCCCACCTTGTGCCCCATGCTCCCTGGGATAGGCTCCAGGTTCCCCTGTGACCCTGAAAAGGAGTAAGCGGTTGAAGATGGATGGATGGATGGATGGATGGATGGATGATTCTCTTTGCTAGCAGATTAGCAAAGCAAGCTAACATCCACCCACCAGAGGTTTTAACGCTCGCCGATCTACAACTTCCTTCTAAGCTACTTCCTTATTTTTATTTACGAGTTTATATGTAATGGGAGGTTGTATATGATTGGACAAGATGACACCATGGTTATTTATTTATTTTTTTCATTTTGACGCAGTAAACGGGAACTAATTTCAGGGAGGAAGTAACGCTTTGAGTGGGGGACTGAAGAAACGTCGGACCATGCGTACAGTACCGTTCGGTAGGCCGCTTGAGCCAAGCGTTTAGGTAAATTATGACTTTATCGCTCGCTAGTCTGAACGTAGGGTAAGCAGATCTCCTTCTAGTGTGTGTCAGGTGATCATAGAGGTCACATGACTCACTTCCACAGCATGAGCTCTAATGAAAATTCCCAAACCTTCCATTGAGTGCCAGTCCAGGTCAACGTGTGTGTGTGTGTGTGTGTGTGTGTGTGTGTGTGTGTGTGTGTGATTGAGGCAGTCGATACCCAGCACATGAATTTCTTATAACATAACTCTTGCTCATGTATGATATATGATTCCCTTCTTTTTATGGATATCTATTCGCTTATTCTGGATTGAGTCTAACCTAATTGTGTAGAGCCTCTTTGATGGATGAAGACATTAGGAATGAATTAAAATCCTGTACCTGGCATTATGTAATGCATATTCATAGTTTGTTGTGCCCTTGCATGTATTATTTGGCTTTCTGCTCATCGATCTGGCAGCAGCTGCACTCTCGCACTCCGATGTGTGTTTTCAACCGCACGCAAACGTGATGGAGGACGTAAATCACGGTCATCACTAACCTATTTGCATGTTCCTCACACCTCTGCCAAGAGGAGAAGCAGAACTTCGGAATAGGAATGGAAGAGATATTGCTTTTGAGTCATACGAGTGATGGATCATTATGCTGCTTAGACTATGGAGTCCAGATTTCTGGGTGATGTAAGGATTTCAATTTGATTTTTACTGTGACCTCTGACCCTGTGCATCTCAAACGTCACGAATGATCCGTCACGAATCCTACACAAGTTAGTACAGACGTGCCTTCTTAAGCGAAAACCATATATTTGTTCGAATGTGAGCATTCACTCAATTTACACTTCAAGTGTGATGAATGACTTGTTTTTTTTCACGCCTTTTAAGTCACCGCTTGTGCGGTTAAAGTGAAATGTTGATTAAAATGTATCTGTGCTGTTGGACAACGAAACAAACCTTTAGAAATGCTTTTTTATATCTATTTTCTTTGGCTTTTTACTCTCCATTCTGTCTGTCTTCACTGAGATTCTCTCATCTGGATTTAATATAAGCTTTTATATTGGAACATTTGACTCCTGTTATTTTGTTATGACTATGACTGTTGGGTTTTTTTTTCTTTTTTTGTGGGGGGGCTTGCTTTTGTACCTTTTAAGAAAGATTCTTTTTCGCATGTTCCAGATAGGTACACTATTAATGAATTTCTGCTTTTATTTCCTTATTTAATGTCCACAGACTTGCTGTGGCTCGGTCGGTAGAGCGGGTTGTCCACTAATCCACTAATCGTAGGGTTGGTGGTTCGAATCCCGGCACGGGTGATCCCATGCCGAAGTGTCCTTGGGCAAGACACTGAACCCTAAGTTGCCCCCGATGACAAGCTAGCACCTTGCATGCAGCTCTGCTACCATTGGTGTGTGAGTGTGTCTCATTTGTAAGTCGCTTTGGATAAAAGCGTCTGCTAAATGAATAGAAATAGAATAGAAATTTCCTGATATTTACATCTAGAGGTGTTTAAGAAGTTTCAACATGGCACCTCTTGTTCAAACCCACCCGTTTTGTGAGTGATCGAAAATACTGGACTGACCAGGTGTTTTGTTGTTGTCCAGGTGTGTCCTGTTCGATCGATTTGTTCAAAACGGTTAATAGCTCAGAACGTCTACGCTTGGTTTTCAACTGCGTTCCAGCTGTGAAGTCTGCATATATTGTTCAAAAGGATAAACCGACATGAAGATCAGAGAGCTCTCTATGGGAGAAAAGCAAGCCACTTTGAAGCTGAGAAAAGACGGAAAATCAATCCGAGGCATCGCATGAATATTGACCGTAGCCAATACAGCAATTTGGAATGTCCTGAAAAAGAAAGAACTCGCTGGTGTACTGAGAAACCAGACATGGAACGGGTCAGCCGTGTAAAACAACAACAACAGTTGATAACAGAACCATTGTGAGAGATGTGCTAACCCAGAGCTGCGCCTCAAAAGTTCTGGAAGCGAGATGAAGCTCATCTCTACACGCTCATCTGTGAAACATGGTGGAGGTAGCGTCATGGCTTGGGGCTTGCATGGCTGCTTCTGGAACATTCTCACTAATCTTTATTGATGATGGAAGTCATGATCATGCTTGAGAAGTCTACAAGGACACTCTGTCCTCCACTTTACAGAGAAACGCATCAGGAGGAACTTCATCCAAGGGGAAAAAGTGGAAGGTTTCAGACTGGACAACATCACCTTATACTTCAAGGCATGACACACTAATTATGTCAACGTTTAATATTAGAACGTCCTGAGACATCTTTGCTCGGGTTACTTCACCTGGGGAAGATGTAGCTTGTCACATATTTGTATGAAAGCAATTTATTGATTGGTGTTATTTCACCCAGAAAGCAATATTGCGTGCTATTTAGCCGCCTGCTGTTGTAGTATATATTGAATCTGTCATTCAGGCCAGTCGCCGTGCTGCAATTCATTTGCAATTCCAAAATAAAAAACAAACCCATCTTTTGCCAGAGGACTTCTTGTCATTAACTTAAATTCCAGGCTTGTTTTTTTTTCATAATTTAGGTGCAATGTTTCAGAATGTTTGCATGAAAGGAAAAATAAATAAATAAAGGGATCTCACGAGGCAGAGAACGAGATGACATGGCCCGGCGTCGTGATTTAAAATGCTTCAGAAGGCGCTTCATTTTGTTCATATCTCTTCTTTCTTCCTTTCATTCGAAGTCCCTGTTGCTCACTGATATCTTCCCCACAGAAAGAGTATTCCCAGCATGCACTTCTCTCTCTCGCATCTCCATTTCTATCTTTATCTTGCTGTCTGGCTTTTGTGGAGCTGACATTGCTAAGTGTTGACCCGAGTGTCAGAAAAACAGAGTTTATTTTGCAGCGAGGTTCTGGATCTGACATGAGGTCAGCAGATGAAAGGCGAGTCAAAAGCGAGTTTCTTGGCAGCACACGTGCTTCCGAACGTGCCTCCATACTTCACAAGAACGTCGCAAGGACGGTATCGGTGTCTAGTAGTGCGAACGCTGAATCTGTTTAAGCACCGGCTCTTGGATCTCTGTAGACATCCTGACTTTCTAAACTCGCACCGGATTCCTTCGCTCTAGTGTGTTGTAAAGCTCACGCTTCTGTTTTCCCAGATCTGGTGCTTTTAATTACGATGAAGGTCAAACCGTATCATAGTGGCGTTTAGATTCTCTGGGCATTGCTGTTCAGAACCGAACATCTAATACGAGTTCTGTTCTGCTGCTAAGCGACTCGACGGTAGAAAATAAACTCTGAATCTTTTGCTTGATCTTTAATTCTACAGATTCTACAGAGAAACGTCGCATGCGGGTATTTTGGTGTAATTACGCTCTCTCCGGCTGGGTTTAATCCTCCAGATTTTCAAAAGATGACAAAGAAGAGAAGAGCAGCCATTTGAGCAGTCTTCCACGTCAGAGTCGCTCGTTTTGCATGTGAAAAGACGTCTCTCCAGACGAAATTGTGTTTATAAGAGTAAGCTTTGGTTAACTGATTGCAGGCTGGGACATATAGCTATGCTTTTCCAAGGTAAAAGAATTTTAAAAATGTCGACCTGCACATGATTTCCTTCAATCACGAGCATCATTTCCTTCCAAACAAATTCGATAACATATCATCTTCTATTGTCTTTCATTGTCCACGACGTCCTCGTCTTCCCTCTTCAGTGAAATCAGGAAAGCCATCTCTGCACTCGTTCTCTCCGCGACTGTTCTCATCCGTCTCTGTTCTCGCCGTTTGGCCGACATCCAGTCCGGCCCGGTGGTTCATGTCAGCTTGACGCTAGAATAGTCTTCTCTTATCTCGGGCCCAGTAGCCGGGAAGCAGGGAAAGTTTGCGAGCTTGTTTCCAGTTGAACATCATGCACATGTCAAACTGATGGTGTGTAGCGGTTTGAGCACACAGGTTCGGTGGAGTTGGATTTATTATCTCGGACAGCAGTCTTCTCGGAGGGAAGCTGAAATTTGAAATAGGTGATGCGGAAACATCATATAGTCATGTATTTTCAGTTCATTTATCAGGAAAAATACAAAGCGGTGGTCATTCCTTATGCATGGCATTCTGGGAAAACCTGTCATATCACTCGAGCTGAATTATATTTACATTTACATTTATTCATTTAGCAGACGCTTTTATCCAAAGCGACTTACAAATGAGACACACTCACACACCAATGGTAGCAGAGCTGCATGCAAGGTGCTAGCTTGCCATCGGGGGCAACTTAGGGTTCAGTGTCTTGCCCAAGGACACTTCGGCATGGGATCACCCGGGCCGGGATTCGAACCACCAACCCTACGATTAGTGGATTAGTGGACAACCCGCTCTACCGACTGAGCCATATATATATACAGTACAAAATGTAAGACGTCCTCTGAAAGTATGGTAGGCAATATATAAAACTAGAATTTTTTCTAGCTAACTGGGGGAAAAGGGCATTAATTTTGACATAACAACAACAATAACAACGACAACAACAAAAAACCCATGTCAGATGACCAGCAAGTGCTGTTTGCATTTTCCTTTTCTGCAATTACATGGCACAGTGAAGGTCATCCTCTTAAAAGCTTATTCATTTTTCAATATTTAGGCAAAACTAAAAGGAAAAAAAAAAAATTAAACACCATCTGAGATAAGTTAACATTTATTTTTTGTCATTGAAAAAAGTTGATTTTGATATTTTGAGTATTCTGTTAATGGTGAAATGTTATTTGAGGATGTGATCATGGAACTGTAGTCAGAAATGATGATACGTTCCAACGGGAATAATTTACCTCAGCGATTTAGATAACTGGAGGTGGAAACCTTCTCTTTCGGGCGGATTTCTCGAAACCATCTTTGTTTTTTTTTTGTTTTTTGTCCTCATCACTGATAAACAAGAGTAACAAGCGTTTAGAAGTCTGCCTCTTCTGTCTGTGCGGTTACAACAGCAGCCGGAGGAAGTGAGGAAAGAGCAACTCTGCTAATGAAAACGCACTGAAGCGGGTTAAAGCAACAAGAATGAGAGCCAAGTGTCTTCAAGAACAATCCCAGTGTGTGTGTGTGTGTGGGTGTGTGTGGGGGGGGGTTGAGATCTGGGCCTCCTCATTTGCATCTGGCGTACTTCAAAAAAGAGGCTCTCCCCAGAATGCAGATTGCCGCACAAAACAAAAGGAGGGAATGAAGTGTTTGTTGTTGTTGTTGTTGTCCATGCCCAGCGTTTTCCCATCATTCCTTTCACTCCGATTCTCCCCCACCACCACCCCTTTGTTTTCTCCCAAGGAGTTTCCTTTATTTGTTGGACGCCTTCCGAGTCAGTTTCGGAGGGTATTGCGCGTGTCGCCTTTATTGACAGGATTTAGCGAGCCGATCTGGTGAATGCAGATCCATCTCATTAATTACGGCAGCCTTTAATTACGCACAGATGCCGAACGGAGGAATGTGCAGGTGTGTGTCGCTTAATGAAGGACAGCCGTGACGGAGCACGGAAGCAAAGCGCTGCTGTGCGTTCACAATTTTACGCCGTTTGATACACACTTTCGAGTTCCGTTTGAACGAGCACGGCGGCGTTCTGGCACGATGAGCGACATGGAGCGTGTCCTGATGGAGAAGGAGAAATGACATCATAACAAGACAACAGATGAATTTCAGTGTCTATAGATAACTGCATCGTGGTGTTTGTATTTCCTTGGCCGACCTGATCAATGTCTGGTTGTTTGGCACACCAGTGGTTTCTTTTCTCAGCCTCCGAGTGTCTTGTTTTTCACCCCTAGACAGCTCTCTGATCTTCATGTTCGTTTATCCTTTTAAGCAGGTCGACTGTGGCTCAGTCGGTAGAGCGGGTTGTCCACTAATCCACTAATCGTAGGGTTGGTGGTTGGAATCCCGGCCCGGGTGATCCCATGCCGAAGTGTCCTTGGGCAAGACACTGAACCCTAAGTTGCCCCCGATGGCAAGCTAGCACCTTGCATGCGGCTCTGCTACCATTGGTGTGTGAGTGTG
The DNA here is from genome assembly GCA_022414735.1 of Noturus placidus. Classification (NCBI taxonomy): domain Eukaryota; kingdom Metazoa; phylum Chordata; class Actinopteri; order Siluriformes; family Ictaluridae; genus Noturus; species Noturus placidus. The sequence continues at coordinate 6,729 of JAFFST010054720.1, read as the reverse complement.
TCTCATTTGTAAGTCGCTTTGAATAAAAGCGTCTGCTAAACGAATAAATGTAAATGTAAACAACAAATGTGGTCTTCACACGCGAAACTAAAGAGATCGACTTAACAGGACACACCTGGGTAACAAGCAACACCTGCCAGTCACCTGTTCCAATATTTTTGTTCACCGACAAAATGTGCTATGTTCTATGTCGTTTAACACATCTGCACATAAATGCCTGAAACTCTCTTCTCAAATTTGTCAGCACAACAAATTAAATAGCGTCACGTTCTCATAAAAAAAAAAAACAAAACTTGTTTATTTCACATAAAAAAATACACATCTGCATTTTCAGCATTTCTAAAAAAGACTTTGTTTATTTGCTCGTACGCTAAAGTGCGAATCTGTCTCATCACTCCGTCAAACGCTGACGCGCGTGTCAGGAGAGTCACAGCGTAACGTGTTAAAGTGTCAGGTGTTACCGCAAGCTTCTTACTAAGGAATAAAACACAGATGTATTTATATATATATTTTCCCCCGCAGAGATCCAATACAACTCGCAAACATCCGTCACATCTGCACAGCAATGCCGCCGAGTTCATTTAACTCCTACAGAGGTTAATGAGGCAGCTGGAATTTCAATTAAATTCATTCCGAGTTCAAACCAGGCAGACAGCAAACCAACTCAGTGGGATTTAAACTAATGCTGGGTTAAACATGCTGGTGTTTTTTGTATTTTATTTATTTTATTTACAAAAACTGGGGAAATACTAAAAAAGCTTTATTCCATCAATAAAAATGTTATTATTATTATTATTATTATTATTATTATTATTATCATCCATCCATTTTCTATACCGCTTATCCTACTGGGTCATGGGGAACCTGGAGTCTATCCAGGTCTATCCAGGGAGCGTCGGAGACAAGGCGGGTTACACCCTGGATGGGGTGCCAATCCATTACAAGGCTCAAGCTCATACACTAAGGATACTTTGGACACGGCAATCAGCCCACCGTACATGTCTGTGGACTGGCGGAGGAAACCTGAGTACCCAGAGGAAACCTCGGACGCACGGGAAGAACATGCAAATTTTCCCCTACACAGTTTTGAATTTTATGCACATCTGGTGTTTCCATCCAGCGTCTTTTTTATATACAGTGGTGTGAAAAAGTGTTTGCCCCCTTCCTCATTTCCTGTTCCTTTGCATGTTTGTCACACTTAAGTGTTTCGGAACATCAAACCAATTTAAACAATAGTCAAGGACAACACAAGTAAACACAAAATGCAATTTGTAAATGAAGGTGTTTATTATTAAAGGTGAAAAAAAATCCAAACCGTCATGGCCCTGTGTGAAAAAGTGATTGATGGCAGGCTCTGGACAGGCGGCAGATGCGAATTGTCAAGCACTTTATCGAGCTCCTGAATAGATCCCCCGTGTGAATTGTAAACACGTCATGTTTACAGGCATGTCGCTAATCGGTTTAAGTACTAAACTCGTTAGCAGTACCACGATACGTTAAAGTAGAATCTGAGGATTTGTTACATGGACGTTACTATAGAAACAATGATTTAACTTTGAGCCAAATCTGGAATTTGCGCTTGGTTTGGTTTAATTTATTCGTGATGTCACATGCCACAGTAGTGGATAATGCCTCATATGAAAGTAGACGCTCAGAGCTTTTGGCGGTTTTCATAAAGATTTTTTTTTACCCAGCATGCTAGGTTTAAATGCTGTCATTTGAATTGTTTGACAAGCAAACGGCTCACACCCTTCCCCTCTTTTCCTATCGGCCTGCTCCGCAGCAGCTAAACATGGAGTCACGATACTCTATGTACAGAAACCCAACAGTGTCCTGATTAATCTTCTAACAGGCTTACGAGAAAGAGTTTAATAATATTGGAATGTGTGCGGAGTTTGCATGTTCTCCCTGTGTGTCGGGGGTTTCCTCCGGGTACTCCGGTTTCCTCCCCCAGTCCAAACACATGCATGTTAGACTGATTGGTGTGTCTAAAGTGTCCGTAGTGTATGAATGGGTGTGTGAGTGTGTGTGCGATTGTGCCCTGTGATGGACTGGCACTCTGTCCAGGGTGTACCCCGCCTTGTGCCCGATGCTCCCTGGGATAGACTCCAGGTTCCCCGTGACCCTGAAAAGGAGTAAGCAGTTGAAGATGGATGGATGGATGGATGGAATGAGCGCGTTAATATAGAGCTGTGTTACAGTGCTTGTGGATTAGCCTGTGATCAGATCAATGGTAACCGAGGTGTAGATGGTGGGTTAATATGGTGAAGATGTGAGAAGTGGCTATCAGATACTGACGGGAAAAATATTTCGGACTCCACGTGACGAAGACAGAGCAAGAGAGCACTGCGCCAGCTGGTCATTCTGATTTGAAGTTCCAGCCATGCGAGTGGAGCTTTTTTTTTTTTTTCTTTTTGCCCTTTTTAATTCATGCTATAATGACCCCCGTAGTGAAGTTGCTGAAAGCTCATTAAGCTTGAAATGAAGCTGTACGCTAAGTCAGAGTAGTCGTGAGTGTGCATAGCCTCCTGAAAGGGCACGGACTGGGCGTGGAGGGAGGAAAAAGGAGTCACTGTTTTTGTTTTTTCCCCCCCTCAGGCTGACAGCGATCTGTTAATTAAGCAACCTAATGGCTGTAATTGCACCCATTCATGGCCCCAGCTGCTGAGGTAATGCTAGGTTTGCGGCGCCTGCCAGGATTCAGCTGTCTCTGAGGTGAAAGCACTCGAAGCCCAGGCATGCAGGGGGTCTGTGTTTGACTCTCGCTGCTCCTCCTGGCTCTTATGGTAGCAGCTGCTCCAAGACATTTTCGCCCACGCCGCCCTGTACCGTCACCTTACCTGGCACTCCGTCTCGATCTGAAAGACGCCTGTCGAGCGAGAACCCGCAGGACAATGCCCGAGCAGGTGCTTCGAAACAAAGTCCAAAAACAACACAAACACTGGCATGTTTTTCTCTCCAAATGCGGATTCGGAACCAGTGCCAGCCGTAATGTCCTGTTGGCAAAGGAGGCATGCTAATTAACATCTTGGCACCGTTGACCCGCTTCGATTCCAAGCTAATCCGAAGCTCAGTTTGACTTTATCCCAAAATCCAGCGCGACAAAAAGGATTTCTGACACATTCTAGCCCTACATTTCCGAAAAAGTTGGGACAAGTATGGAAAATGCGAATAATAAACAAAGAGGAGTGATTTGTAAATGTACTTTGACTTCAAAATAAACAAACGTATAAAGACAAGGCGTTTGGATTTTCAAAAAGAAATGAAATTCACAAAGTCAAACATGAAGTAATTGAAGTGTTCGCGATACAGTACAGCTTTTGACGCTCCATACCGTCCCAACTTTTTCGGAAATTTGGCTTGAGTGTTTAAGTAAACTTCTTGAAGGTCCAGTTGCTTAAAATTCCTTTCTTACAAGACTGAACGTACCCCGCGTGTACCGTTTGAACGCTCGACCGTTAGCTACGTGATTAGCTTACCGCTATCGGCAAGACCTCGATGCGAAGCGGTTATGTTTCGCACTTTACTACGTCATCGCTCGGATCACGTGACATTCGTCCTTTCGAGCCGTTCCGACTCCACGATGCGGAGAATAATCACATGTCAAATGTCGTTGCTTCGCGAGTCCTGACCACAGAGAGTAAATGCGACCGCTTGACAGTTGACGCGTTATAGACGCGGCGTATCCAAAAAAAGATTGACGTGACCACATGGTCTTGTTGTAGGATCGTGAAGAGACGTCAGTTTTGAAGATGTGTCTTAATTGAACAAGATGATTAAATGGATTCCATCTGTCTGTGTGCTAGAGAGGATTCAAATGGAACGCAGACAAGATGGGAAAACGTGAAAACGACGAATGACATCATGTTGGGGTTTTGAATGAAATCCTGTACGATTTAAAAAAAAAAAAACGTTGCACTACTTTTTCGCTTACTTTCGCATCACTTCCCTGCTCGAACGCACCGATCCGGCATTAATGAGCTGATTAACTGGAGAAGTCAAATAATAAAAAGTTGTGTGTTAGAACTAGAGGAGAATTCAATAAGGACTCGGGAACTCTTCAGAGGGAAGCGCTGCGTCGTGGAAATGGAGAGTATCCTCCGGTAAGTCATTTCCTGTGGCGTGCGGTAATGAGACGTGGACGAAAGCGATGGTGTCGGATTGTAACATGTTCAGGGGTTGAGGTTGAGAGCAGGACCGGAGCACTCCGAGCCCTGACAGGTGAGCACCACGCTGATGAAGCTGTCAGGTGGTGTGAACCGCAAGCTCGCACCGCCGAGACGAGGAGAAGTCCGTGGAGGCTGGAGGAACGGAACAAATACGACCCCCTGGTGTTATCTCATCATCCTCTGACATTCTCAAGACACTGGTGTTTGAGAGAGACGTGCTGAGCGGGTCTTGCAGAGAATGGTGTAATTGGCACGCCCGGTAAAAAAAAAAAAATACCCAACACTTTGCAGAGTGACGGAAAGAGCTGATCTTGAAGAGATGAATGATGGTATGTTTAATCGGCTTTAAGCGAACAGACGTATCAAAGCGTACACGCGTTCACGCGTTTTCACTTTTCACACTACTAAGCAAAAAAACAAACAACGTGTGAACCGAAATCAACGCAAAGATCGAGCAAACGCTGCAATAATCGCAGGTGCTTGCCAAGACGTGTCATGTGACGTCGTCCCGTCACGCCTTCAGCCGAAAGCCAGCCCTCTTTGATTCACGTGCGTCGAACACGAGTACAGGTCACGCTTACCGCCATACGATTTCGTCCAACCGCGATTCCGGTAAAAAAAAAAGCACAAAAAAAAAAAAGACGCCGCATAAATCAAGCATTTCTGTTGCTGCAAAAATCACACACACACCCACACACACACACACACACACAGGAAACCTCCTCAGCGGCACCCTGTACAATGTTACATACGATATTACTATGTTCTAACACTGGAGACTCCTTCTTTTCTAAACGCTCAATACACAAACTAGCTAGTTAAACGCGTTAACGCGAGCATATACACGGATATGCTCCAAGGAGTACACACGACCTAGTCGTGCGACCTAGTTGTTACATTCTCGAAGAAAATGACATGCCTGAGCACTAAAAATAAAACAAGACAGGAAGTCCTCGAGTAATATTTCCTCTACGAGGAAGAAGATAGCGTTTGTGACTGGGCGGCTGTGGGCGGCTGTGGCTCAGTCGGTAGAGCGGGTTGTCCACTAATCCACTAATCGTAGGGTTGGTGGTTCGAATCCCGGCCCGGGTGATCCCATGCCGAAGTGTCCTTGGGCAAGACACTGAACCCTAAGTTTCCCCCGATGGCAAGCTAGCACCTTGCATGCAGCTCTGCTACCATTGGTGTGTGAGTGTGTCTCATTTGTAAGTCGCTTTGGATAAAAGCGTCTGCTAAATGAATAAATGTAAATGTGGTTAGCGTCGATCATTCTTTTTTTTTTCTTTTTTCCTCTCGACACGTTTAGCAATAACACTATAAAGCGATTAACGCCGTACGTAGCGTCATAAGCGTCCGTAAGCGTACACAAGTTCATTTCATTTAGCGTACATTTGAACTAAGAATAATTTATTTGTTTTTTTCAGTATAGCAGGAGAGTTCTACAGTATGATGGATACTATATATATATATACAGTGCCTTGCGAAAGTATTCGGCCCCCTTGAACTGTTCGACCTTTTGCCA